>CM065590.1:10437913-10739518 GCA_033119425.1 Bufotes viridis
AGAGCCCAAAAGGGTACAGCCAGGAGTAGATAATGTTTATCCAGCTCATCTGCTCGAGTAGGGGGCTAAAAATCATCCTCTTAGCCTGGATAGAAGCCACCACATCTTGGTATAGGGAGATCTCTGCGTCGGCTTATGTTACCAGCCCCTAGTCTCTTGCAGCTGCCAAGATTCTGGAAGTATCCACATAGGAGAGGAGGCCGCATATCACGTCTCTAGGAGGCTCTCCCATGGCTGGCTTGGGTCTAAGAGACCTATGGATCCTCTCGATGGTGATGTTCTGAGATGCCTCCTGTCCCAGTAGATGACTAAATATTTCCTGGGCAATCTTCCTGAGTGAATCCGCTGACCAGGACTCAGGTAAGCCTTTAAAGCGTATGTTACGTCTCATGTTTCGATTTTCCTGATCTTCAATCAAGGTCATCGCTCTGTTGATCAGAGCCTGGTGCTCACAGGATTTCTTCTCCAGTGCTACAGATAATGGCGGCACACTTGTTCTCCAATCCCTCCACTCTCTCTCCTACATGCTTGATCTCGCTTTTTATTTCTGAAAGATCTGAAACCACATGGCGAATAGCTTGCATGATGGTTGTTTTAAAGAAAGCCTTTGATGTTGCAGCAAGGTCTGAATCACCTATCTCGCTTGCACAGCAACTAAGTGTGTCCAACTCCTCCTCATTATGCGCTGCCGCTGTGTCCTTTGGCGCCATCTTGGCAGGTCTTTGCTGCAAGATTGTGGACACACAGTAGTCCTTAAAAGGACTTTTGGGTCTTGGAGAAGCTTTCTCTGAATAAAAACTGTGAAAATCGCTCCCTACTCTGTCTTTCCCTTTATACGCTCTGCTCTCCCCTTCTATGTCTGAACCGAACATGTGTTATCGGGTGCTATATAGCGTTCCGGCCAGCCAATCACTGTAACACCAGCAGCCAACATGGTTACTGGCATTACAGTGAGGGCAGTACTTACCTGCACCTTTATCGGTTGCTTAAAACCCGTAAAACTTTCAGGGCGGAGCTTCGAGCATTCCTCTCGAGCACATGCGGTACTCGGTGGAGTACCGCCATGTGCCGAGCATAGCAATGCTTGAGCCGAACAGATATCCGGCCGAGCATGCTGGCTCATCTGTACTCACTTTCCATTTGATCAGATACATTTCCTAAATTAATTATTTTCTTATCAAATGTGAATGGTGAACAGTGCCTAACTTTTGCACTCTCCACCTCTATAAATTTACCGCTGTTGTGAATAAATCAGAAATTACCAAAAATGATTTACTGTAACTATCTCTCAATGGACTGGAACACAGGAGATAAGGAAACAAGCGTCAAAAACATCCCCGTAGAGTTATCATCAATCCCTCAGCTCCTTACCGTGCATATATACTGGTTGTCTTCTATTGGCTTTTGTCACATGAATTGTTCATATGTTGGCAGATGTATTGGGAGGAATCCTATGAAAATTTGATTTCTGGAACTACTTATGTGCAAGGTTGAAATTAATGACAAACATTTCATTCATTTTCTCCAACAGAAAAAATTTTAAGCAAGCATATGGAAACACATAATGTAAGTAAATTTGAGGATGAATGTAAAGCGGGCTTTCATTCACATAACACCTATAAATGAGAACTTTGGAGACACTGGGCTGGATGTGACACATCAGGTTTTTTTTTTTTTTTCATTTGTGGACTATGGTTACAGAATCAATATAAAAGGAAAAGTGGTCTTCACACATTTTAGAGATGTTTTTAGCCGTCGGTAATCCAGACTCCACCATATAGTCCAAAAAACAGAGATCCAACACCAAAAGGTTTACAAAAAATATAAAAATCCATGGTAACAAATGTATGTAACCAGGTTTATGTTTTCAGAGTCCTTAGATACACCAGATACTTTACAATGGGGATAGTACATCTACAAGTTTCCGTTTTTTGGTTGGATGATTCTTTAGAGATAACACTGCTATGTTATGACCGTACATTTAAGATACTCCAGTCCTAATATCATATTAGGCTACTTTTATACTTGCTGCAAGGTGAAGGTGGCAGGCTATTCCAGCAGACAACAGCCTAGTGAGGTTCTCCAGATACGGGATAGCTGAATATGCTGCATGCCCACCGGAACCCATTGTTTATAATGGTATATGGCCCCAATATAAATGGCAGGATTCAGCTGAACAAAAATCTCTTCATGCAACAGATTTTGTCTGGCTAAATCCTGACATTTATGCCGGGGAGCAGCAGTATCACTGCCAGATCCTATTATAGTCAATGGGTTCTGGCAGTGCGCAACACTATCCAGTTATACTGGGTCCAGAGAAGTCTGTCAGGCTGTTCTCTGCTGAAAAAGCCTGCTGGATTAGCTTTGCTGTAAGCGTGAAGTTAGCCTAAGGCAGTGGTGGCGAACCTGTGGCATGGGAGCCAGAGGCGGCACTCAGAGCCCTCTCTGTGGGCACCCACACCCTGGAAAGAGTCTAAGGTGTACCGATATGTCTTAGACTTTTCCTGCCATTGATCACCACAGGACGCCCTATGTATGGCACATGCAGTGCATTGAATGTAGGCAAGTTATTATAGCCAAATGATAAAGTACATGGAAGACATACTATATTGGTATTTAGATGAAGTTGCCATGTTGGCACTCGGTCTCTAAAGGGTTCACCCCCACTGGCCTAAGGTATCGGTATATTACTCATTAGTTAATTAGAAGGTTATTTACTTAGACTTTTAGGGTCATTTATCAAATTGGTGTAAAGTAGAACTGGCTTGGTTGCCCATAGCAACCAATCAGATTCCACTTTTCATTTTTTACAGCTCCTTTGAAAAATGAAAGGTGGAATCTGATTGGTTCCTATGGGCAGCTAAGTCAGCTTTACTTTACACCGGTTTGATAAATGACCCCATTTATGTCTATTCTAATATACAGGAAAAGAATCTGACTATGGTGACAGAATTTTTCCTCTTGGGATTCCAAGGCAGTCGAGATGTAAGAACTTTCCTGTTCTGGCTTTTCTTGGTGGTTTACTGTGGGACAATATGTGGGAACCTCCTAGTCATCACCCTTGTGTCCACCAGCAAGAACCTCCAAACTCCAATGTACTTCTTCATCTCTCAACTATCTGTCAATGACATCCTCTTGAGTACAGAAATTATTCCCAACATGCTTCAAATTCTACAAAAAAATGGGGGGACCCTCTCTTTTACTGGCTGTATTGCTCAGTTTTATTTTTTTAGCACCTCTGAAGCATTTGAATGTCTTCTCCTCACAGTGATGTCTTATGACAGATATGTAGCCATCTGTAATCCCCTCCTTTATGCTTCTATCATGACTACTGAGAATTGTGTGAAATTATCCATTGCCTGTTGGTTGGTCAGTTTTTCCATAATATTCACTGATATTTTTACAATCTCAAAGCTAAGTTTTTGTGAACAAAATATAATGGACCATTTCTTCTGTGATCTTCTTCCCTTACAAGAAATCACCTGTTCTGACATCTTTATCCTTCAATTAGAAATCTATTTCCTCAGTATAATATCGGTTATCATACCAACAATAATAATAATGTTATCATACACTAATATTATCATCACTGTCCTAAGGATCCCATCCAGTACTGGTAGACAGAAAGCCTTCTCCACCTGCAGCTCCCACCTCATTGTGGTCTCCATATTCTATTGGACTATGTTCAGTGTTTATGTTTTTCCACAAAAAATTGAATCACTGAACTTCAGTAAGATCCTATCACTGCTGTATACCGTGTTTACTCCACTGATCAATCCTATTATTTATAGCCTAAGAAATAAAGATATTTGGAAAGCTATAAATACCGTAAAATGTTTCAAAAACATACAACAAAAATTACTTTAAAATGACCAAAACTTTTCCAAGTCTCAAGTTAGTAATGTAAGAAATACATAATTATGAAGCTGAATTCACCCTTCTTTATTACGGACGGATTTATGCATCCATATTATGGGTATGTTCCTTGGCCCAACTGCAGATTTACTGGCACAAAAACACTGCATTCATAGACCCCTGAGGTCAGGAGGACACATTTGTAATACAGACACATAAATACGTTAAGAATACCATCTTGCTGAACTTGTGTGACAATAAGACTAATAAAATAATTATAATACAGAAAGTGATCTTACGGTTCAGGTTACTATAATTTGACAAAAGTAGACAAGAGACATTAACTCTTTCAGTCACGAGTGAGTTTCCGTTTTTGTGTTATCATTTTTGCTCCATGCCTTAAATGGGTTGTCCAGATTCAGGGCTGAACCTGGAAAAAGCTTTTCTTTATTATTTTACTATATATGAATGGAGTATCAGAGCATTTCCTTGCACCGATGCCCCCGCCTCCCCCCTTGTGCTGCATCAAGATTGCAAAATCTGTTTGTTTACTGCCAGTGACGCAAAGTAACATAGTGCCCGCCACCAAAACAGCCTTCAGCAGCCCTATAGAACATCTATCTGTGAGTGAGATAACACTGGGCTCCCTGCTAGGCAGTAAAGGCCCCCATCTGTGCCAGTGATGTCTCTGGGCTCACTCCTAGGCAGTATAGACTGCCCATCTGTGCCGGTGACATCACCGGGCTCATTGCTAGGAAGTATAGACCACCCATCTGTGCCAGTGACGTCACAGGGCTCACTGCTAGGCAGTAAAGGCTGCCTTCTGTGCCAGTGACATCACTGGGCTTGCTCCTAGGCAGTATAGACTGCCCATGTGTGCCGGTGAAATCATTGGGCTCACTGATAGGCACTACAGACCACCCATCTGTGCTGGTGATGACAATGAGCTCACTGCTAGGCAGTATAAACCACCCAGCTGTGTCGGTGACATCACCAGGCTCACTGCTAGGCTGAAGCCTCCACCTAGCATAGTGATGTGAAGCCCAGTATGTCACCGGCAGTAAACAGACACGACAGGGCAAGGCAAGGTGGAGCATCAGAATGCACCACTGATATATGGTAAAAGAAAAAAGAAGAGCTCATCTTCAGGTTCAGCCCTGAACCCGGAGGAACCCTTTAATTTTTTTTTATTTTTGTGTCCACATATGCATGCGAGGACTAGTTCTTTGTGGGACATGTACTTTCTAATGGCACAATTTAATATTGCATATATTGTTGTGTGGGATCCAAATGGGGTGGAATAGGAAAAAATGAAATTGTGTCACAGTTTTATGAGTTTTGTTTTATGTAGTTCCCTATGCTGTAAAACTGACATGTTAACTTCAGTATCCAAGTAAATACACTTACAGGGATGCCACATTTATATGATTTTTATTGTGTTTTAATACTGAAAAAAAATTAAAATGAAAACTTTAGAAAAAATCGTTTTTTTGTATTTTTTTCATTGCCATATTCTGACCCCAATAACTGGGGGGGGGGGTAAAGTGATGGAAAATGGTGATTGAACCATTTTGATTTTTTTAATGCGTTCAATGTACGGGATCAATATATTTATTTATATTAATATTTTTAAACCCTTTTTGCTTTTACTTTCTTTTAGTTCCACCCTAGGGGACTTGAACATACAATCTTCAGATCACTTTAGCCTTACATTGTAATGATTTATCATTGCAATGCGTTGCCGATTTGTTGTGATCGTATGGAGCCCTGAACTACAGCTGTAATAGAATAGTTTTCTTCAAAGAGACTCAGGCTATTGCAAGCAATTCATGGTTTCCCCATTTTCAGTAGGCCCCAGATAGAAGCACAGAGAAGGCCATGGTCACAGCATCTAAGGGGTTAAGTGTCTGTGATCAGCATTATTCCCAATCACTGACATTAGTCCTGGATGTCTGCTGTGCCCACTGTACTCTCAAGCGATCGCCATCTTTAATGACCTGACTTCCACATATCCCGCAATAATGGCAAAAAGGGGGAAAGGCGCTCATAGGGTAATAGTTTGATTCAGATGAAACACTGTACTGTAGAGGCGATCAGTTCTACTCACCTTTTTGTGTTGTGCGATGATAGACACAACACTATTTAGGGCATTCAGTTTTGGTGTACGGGTGGTCGGTGCTGCCAGTACCAATCGCTCCTCTTTTGTGTGGCGGCCAAGCCTCAGGAGGGGTGTTAAGAGCACAATGTTTCAGTGTGGATAGAGGGTCCACCAGTTACTGTTACTTCTTTGGCGCAACAAACACGACCTTGATGGGTTATGGTTGGATGCTTTATTATTCACACAAGATAAGACAACGGGTTTCGGAGTTGTATAGCACTCCTTTTCAAATCTAGAAAGATGATTGAGTGACATGAAATGGGCTCAATTCATAAAACAAAAGACAAAATACAAAATGGCATGCTAAAAGATTGCGCGTTTTAGAGCATAAAAGGCATAATAAATAAATGAATAATAGTTAATAAAAAACCAAACATATAATAGTAGGTTGTGTAAAAGTACATAGGTCCTTAAAATATTCAGTCTCTAGGTGGGCGCATTGTTAGAGGTGCTGACCACACCATAGATATCAACTCAGGCTCCGTAATATGTACATGTAAATGTATATATATAAAATTGGTTAAATACCTGTGGGCCCTGGAGAGGATCACGATTCCTCGACAGATGTTTTTTTGAAACAAATATTCCACAGGAAATGTATTTCTGTAGGACGATTAAAATTGGATTATCGTCCTTGCGGAACGTTAAGTGCTGTGAAGATTGTACGTTAGAAGTCTCCGTTCTCAGTCCCCCTTAGGTCTGATTGACAGACTCACTTTCAGCTGTTTCCTGTAGCTGGTTTATTTTCTTCTCCATAGTCTGTGAACCTCTGTAATATACTATTCTTTTGGCCCCTTCTTTCTGGTCATGGGTAAACAAAGTACCACTTTCTTATTTGTGATGCCTTATTGGCCCCTATTTATCATTATATAGTCGTAAAAATGTATCCCTGCACTATCTTAGCGGGGGTAATCCCTTTATATGTGTTTCTTAAAATGGGGGGCCCTTTCTCTGTAGGGCACAAAAAATTGTAGAATAGGGGATACGGTAATACATAGTAGAACTGAACAGTACGGGTCATTATCCCTGTATGCATACATGGCCGATCTCCATCTTAAATCTATCTCCACCAATATTTGTGTTTCAATACACTGATATAATATCTAATTTCTTGAGAAGCTCATTGCAGATCGTGGGGACAATGCCCTCCACTTTGGAATGCAACTTAGACCGGAAGCCTTTTCTCTGTCAGTCTTCTCTGATAGGTGTTACCTCTGCGCATGCGCTCCAGCCTGTATGTAAGTGGCATCGGAAGTACTGAAAATGTGATGCGGATGTGCTCCAGAATGGTGCCCAGGGCGTCACCGGAAGCATGATCTGTAACGCAACATGTCACTGTATATGAAACGGCTATTAAGCTTTTTAAGCTGCTATTCCATAGAATTCCTATTTCATCTTGTTCCTAGGATCATCAATCTTGTGACAAACGTGCACTACAGTAGGTACTCTTGTATCAACCAGACCCCCCCACCCCACAGCATCTTTTCATTTATCCTCAGCATTATTTCTAACCTGTGTTTTCTGACCCCCTGATGAACCCAACTTATGGGGGAAACATGTCGGGGCTACAGGTGTGATTTTTAGGGTGACCCAGGGCAGCCCAGGGAAGGCACGGGGACAGGGGGTCACCACCTTCAGGTGATGCCTCTGGGCTGAGGGGCATCTAGGTATATAATAAGGATAGGTTAACCCTTACCTTTTCCCATCAATCATTATCTTTTGCTTTGTCTTGGGCCCCGGGTTGCCAGATATATTTAATCTTCATCAGTATAAAATACATTGGGCAACATTTATTGATATGACCGGTATGGTCTTTTTACTACTTATATTTTCTTGAAAAGTTTCTCCAATGGCCCTTAAAATTGGCATATATCCCCCTCTAGCCTCCTAGGACTCATATTTTATTTTAGGAAAACTTGTTATCTCTTTTTATCAGTGCGGTGTGGGTGTGGAAAGGGTACAATATTTAAGGCACGTGACCGCAATAGTAGCGGCAGCAAAAACAGTATAGCATGGAACATACAAGACTGTATATGGGTAGTAGTAGGAATAGTAATAGTAGTGTAGTGGCCAGGTTGGGGGTGGCCCCAGTGCTACCGTCTATCCTGTGGACACCGTTGAGGTGTTGCTGCTCTCCAGAAGAGATGGTAAGGCGGGATGCACCCAATGAGAAATTAATACAGAGAGTCAGGGTCTGCACTAAACCAGTGTGCTTCTTTACTGGAGAAATTCAGGCAGAAGAAGGGTTTGATGCTGAGGAAAGGCCTGAGCTAGCTGTCCATCTCTCTATCAGAAGGCTGGTTCCCTGGACAAATGTTTCTGGCGCATACCCTGTTCCCTGATGCTACTGTTGCTCTTTGTCTGCCTTCCATCGCTGCAGCCTCCATCCGTGGGGTGCAATTTGTTCATTGTGCATGTTGTGACACAACATGCCTTTCGTATAGACAAAATTCATTTTTCCTAGAATTCCATGTCACACAATGACATTCTGAGTGACAAAATAACATTCTGAGCAACAAAATTAAATTCTATGTCACAAAATACTATTCTTTTCTGTGCCACAAAATTCAAAATTAACAAAATTGTTGCACAAAAAGTAATTTTGTGACACATAATGTTATTTTGTGACATTAAATTCTACAAAATGCACTATGAACAGATGATGCCCCATAGCCCCACAGTTACATACTGTAGAATTAATTTAGTGACACACAGAATTCATTTTTCACGTCATTTAGTACCAAAAAATACAATTTGTCACATAGAATGTAAACTTATCCTGGCTTACTCACAATTTCCAATAATACGTTCACACTGTCCATAGAGGAATGCGGCTTTGCATACAGCTTGTGCTTTACTCTAGAGTGTGAACAGGCAACATAGGCTAACTCCTGTCTCACATTGGGTGCTAATGGAGTCTATAGGCTGAGGTAACATTCTCAACTCCACTAGTCTCTCCTTATACTCCTCAACACTCTGGGTTTCTGTTATTCCTATCTTGAGACCTACCCTTGGTCTGTGCACAACTCAGAGGGGTAGCTACCCTGATTACTTACTTGTCTTCAGGGTCCAGCAGGTCCAAGCCTAGCTTTGGTTATCTCTGACTCTGCAGTCTGGCTGAGGCATCTGACTTTTGTGTCTGACTCTGGAGTTAGCTTTCCTAGGCTGTAGGCTTAATTGATGGTGACCTTGCTTCAGTGTTTTGGTTTAATCTGACCTTGCTCTTCACTAGGGATGAGCGAACCCGTGGAAGTTCGGGTTCACCGGGTTCGGCCGAACTTCAGGTCAAAGTTCGAGTTCAGGACCCAAACTTTACCAGAAATTGACAATGGGGACCCGAACTTCACTTTATTATTTTCCGTTATAACATGGTTATAATGGAAATTAATAGCATTCTTAAGACAGAATGCTAAATAAAATGCAGAGTGAGGGGTAAAAAAAATAAAAAAACTCACCTCATCCACTTGATTGCGCAGCCGTATCGTCTTCTTTCTGCAGGACCTGCAAAGCGACCTGCGATGATGTCACCGCGCTCACCACGTTTCCCCACAGCTATGTATGTCAGTGTCACACAGACATCATTTACTATTGCTGTCAAAAAGAAATAACAAGTTTTCCTAAAAATTATGAGTACTTGGAAGCTAGAGGTGGTTTAATACCAACTTCCAGAGCAATTAGAGCAACATTGGTTTGGCCAAAACTGATTTGGGCACGAACTGAGCTTTTTCAAAAATTAGCGAACCGCGCCTGAAATTAATCAACTGGTTCACTCATCTTACCTATAAATCTTGCATCTGCCAAGATAGCAAACAATTATAATGCAATTAAACTTGCTCTTTCTCTGTGTAGATGGAGATTGGACTTAAGGGACCAGGGTCTATGATTGACAGTTGATGTGACCTGTATGCACTTTGGCCAAAGAGCTTTAAGTCTCTGGTGCCTGGGTGCAAAATGAGGGCATTATTGCAGTTTTAATCAATAAAAAAAAAAATCTAATGTATTAAGTTTTATAATAACCAGAAAACCATGTAAAGCCTTTTAAAAATTAAAACAAGAACGGTGACTGGAACTGCCTTCTGGCTGATTTTGGACATCATGTGCCTTTGGATAAAACACCATTTCAATAGGATGTAAAAATCACCATAGTAGAGACCTGTGAAGTCCAGGCGATAATGTGACATTTTCAGCCTTTTTACGAATCAAGTGAGAATAAAATAAACATTATTGAAAACAAAATGGCAGATTTTTCTTGTGGATTCCTTAGAAATAGCACTAGATATTACCTGTGCACCACTAACAGTGCCTACAATGGGTATGTGAGCACCATAACCGGATCACGGAGCAATGGAAGAAGGTAGCCTGGTATTAGGAATCATGTTATATATCATTTGGGTGCATGTACATAATTTACAGGGGGTGGGGGATGATATGACACCAGGATGAAAAGAAGACAGTATGATACTCTGGACAATGTTCTTCTTTAAAATCTTGCATTCATGTAGATGTGATACATACCACCTACCTAATCACTGTACAGACAAGTACCCTTCTATATGGCATTAGTGCACCTTAATGGCAGTTGCCTCTTTCAGCAACATAATGCCCCCGATCACCCTGAAAAAATCTTAGTGTCCAAATTCCCTAGAACTAAATCCAATCTTCATCTGTGGGATGTATAAACAAGTCTGATCTATGGTCACATTTGACCACAGTATCTGAAAGGGAAAATGTATGGCTGATCGCATACATGTAACGTGGGTCTCTGCTATTTAAAATACTCAGAAACCCGGCAGTTATGGCGACCTCTGCACGTGCGAGCGGGCGCCATGTTTGGGGACCGGACTTCCGCCGTACATGTATGGCGGTGGTCCTCAAAGGGTTAAGTTATGCAAAACCTATTCAGTTATAATATTAATGCCTTATATTGGAGATATTCCAATTGAAATGTCCAGACCTTGTCCGGATGCACTCAGGCTGATGTCAGCAGTAAGTATGTAAAGCAAGCTGGACAGATTTTGATAAAGTGATCTGTAATAGTGCTATCAGCTTTAAAACTTAAGATGGATAAACGATAAAGATGGATAAAATGTGTTAACGATCCAGACAATTTCTGCTACATATGTGGCAAATACATTAATTTTGATCAGCGCAAGAATCTGACAAAGCGAGTGCGTCTTGCTTACAAGTATTACTTTGTTTGTAAAATTGAAGATCAAGATAAAAGCTGGGTACCTCATGTTTGTTGTCCTGTGGGTTACTCTGGGCTAACACACTGGTTGAAACAGGGAGACGGGGACGCTTTACCTGCCATTTCTACCGTCCCTAAGGCATCCAGGCGGAAGGTATCAGATTTAAATGTGAAAGCAACTGAATGTAATTTGCCTATTGCTGCACCAATCATTGCTGATCCAACTGCATGTGTTAGTGTTAACACCATTGTTTTATGGCCAGCCGCCTGAACTCAAAACCGACAGAAGGAACCCCTCGGGCGATTCTGACCATCAGACGGATGACAATAACACAAGAAATACCTTGTCAGGTGATTTTAATGATTGTGTAACTGCACTGGCAGACACTTTCAGTGTCTCCAGTAACCTGGGCTCAGATGGGGCTGCGGGGACAGAACTAATCATCCCTCTACCCACCTCTGACCTCAGCATTGAAGGTAACTCTCCGCAGCTGACATCCTATGTCACCAGTTAGCTGAAGTAGACTTGTGGCAATGCATTCGTACAGGCCTTGAAGAGTGACCCCAGTCTGGAGACGCTTAGGGCTCAAGCCTGCCATCCTCTAGGCGAGGGCCCTCCGTATAAAGTCTATTGGGAGAACAACCAACTGTACTGCGAAGCTGTACAGCCTACAAAACACAAGGGAGAACATGAGATAACTGTAGTCCCTAGGGAATTTCATGCATAGGTACTCAAAACAGAACCATTTTTACTGGCCCACGAAGGGAAAGGACATTACCAATTGCTGCCGATCGTGTACCACTTGCCAGAGGGTTAATAAGGAGCTAATGGAAGCCCAATGGTTTGTGTGAACGATTCAACAGAACGTTGAAGCAAATGCTGGCAACGTATGTAGAATCACAGGGGAAGGACTGGGAGCGGCACCTGCCTCATTTACTGTTTGCTCACAGAGAAGTTCCACAGGAGTCCACTGGGTTCTCACCCTTTGAACTCCTATATGGACGAGACGTCCGAGAGCCCTTAAAACTGATCGGGGAGACCTGGGAGGGAAAAGGTGACCCCTCAGAAGTCTCTGTGGTGGAATATGTCCTAAAATTTGGGGACAAGATGGAGTCCCTCATGGCCATGGTGACAAAAAACCTCTCAAAGGCACAGGCCAAGCAAAAGGCCTGGTATGACCAACACCCCAGAGATTGGTCATACCAAGCAGGTCAGAAAGTATACTCCCTACTCCCTGTCAGGCAGAACAAATTGCAGGCTGCCTTGGAAGGACCATACACCATTATTAAACAATTGAACCCAGTCACTTACCTAATAAGTCTGGGGGGGTAAGTAACAGAAAATGTTCCAGGTGAAGATGTTAGAAGAACACGAGGAGAGAGAGCAGCATGTGTTAGCAGTGTGAAGCCAGATAGAACCAGAAGAGCCAGATCCACTGATAGACCTGCTAGCAGAGCTACGAGAAATGGTGGAGGATTGGCATATCAACCCCCACCTCTCGTATCCAAAACCACTTCAGCTCACTGCCGTCCTGAGTGCTCACAGCGCCCCATTCTCAGGACTCTCTGGCCAAACCAACCTAGCAGCTCACGGAGTTGACACAGGGACCCACAAGTCATTACGGCAGGGTCGCTATCGCACCTCACCCGAAGTGCAGGCTGAGATCAAGATAGAGATTGAGGAAATGACACAGTTAGGAGTCATTTAGAAATCCTCTAGTCCATCGGCCGCTCCGGTTGTTTTGATCCCCAAAAAGGACAAGACAACGTGGTTCTATGTCAACTATCGGAGACTGAATGACATTACCACAACTTATATGTATCTCATGCCTCAAATTGATGAATTGCTGGATCTGCTGGCGTCCGCCAGCTATCTGAAAATCCTGGACTCGAGCCGTGGGTACTGGCAGATTCCGCTTACGCCAGAAGAGAGAGAAGTCCGCATTCATCATCTCTTCTAGCCTCTATGAGTTTACTCGTATGCCCTTTGGGATGAAGATTGTGCCCGCCTCCATTCAGTGGACCATGAATGAACTGCTGCATGGAACACAAGATTACGCAATAGCCTACCTGGATGACATCGCTGTATTCAGTCCAACCTGTAAAGATCACCTTGAACATCTGTCACAGGTACTGGGAAGACAGTCTGCCTCCAATCTGACCGTTAAGCCCAACAAATGTCAGATTGCTATGACAGAAGTTCAGTACCTAGGACACAGAGTAGGCAGCGGGACCCTGAAACCTAAAATAGGGAAGGTTGATGTCATTGTGGCATGGCCGTAGCCCACCACCAAAAAACAAATACAGGCTTTTCTGGGAATGGCAAGATACTATAGGAAGTTTGTTCTGTCCTATAGTACTCTGGCTAAACCACGGACCGATGCAACGGGTAAAAAACAACCTAACAAGGTCACATGGAACCCGGAACTAGAAGAGGCGTTTCGGTCCTTGAAGGAAGTGCTGGCTAGCGCTCCTGTTCTTCAAGCTCTCGACTTCTCCCGTTAGTTCATCATACAAACTGACGCCTCAGACCACGATCTGGGAGCAGTACTTAGTCAGGTGGACGCAACCGGGAATTAGCATCCTGTCCTCTACCTGAGCAGGAAGCTACTTCCACGGGATGTCACATACTCCACGACATAGAAAGAATGTCAAGCGATTGTGTGGGCCCTACAGAAGTTACAACCATACCTATATGGATGATCCCTCACGGTCACCACCTACCACAACCCCCTTAGCTTGTTAAAACATACTGCTGGTACCAACAGAAAACTCCTCCGTTGGTGCTTAGCGCTCCAACAGTACTATTTCACGATCCAGCATAAACCGGGAAATCGCCATCAGAATTGGTTCAGTCCCAGTCTTGCTGAGCAGTTCTTCCCCAATCCTCCAAAGGGGGGAGGTGTGATGCGTCGTGATCTCAGCAATACTAAGAAATCGTGAAGTCATCCTGTTTTAAAATTACTTAAATCGCAAGAGCCCTCTCATTTACACAATGAATTAAAACTCTTAGTTACAGCTCACAGAGCAGAAGTAAATTAGCACGTCCTTGCCAAACACTCCTCCTGCCCCATGCCAGGTTATACATCCATCAATCTGATATTATCATGACAAAACCTCATAAAAGAGCTCTATTTCTAGTCTGAGCGGCCCCAGCACAGCATAAATCCTAACACTCTAAGCCTGGTCAGAAACTTCAGAATAGCATGACAGATCCTTATCAGACAGCTAGTGGATACAAGGAGGAAGATAACCTTCAAGTTACCTCCAATCCATAGATCTCATATTTTGTCCCATATTTCCCTCATATTTCATGGGTTAGGAAAACATGAAATGAACAATCTCTTCAGATATTGTTTTGGTTATTCTAACACACCTTTTAGGGAATCCGCAAGCAAATCGAAAATTCACGCTCTGAGAGCTAAAGGTTCTCATGCACACTGTATGGTCTTCTAGTCCTATTTGGTATCAGATGCTGCGTAAAATTGTACTGAATATAAATATAAATCCTACTTCTTAATTTGACCTACGGGTATGGAAAAACTGGCAAAGCAAAGATTTTGCCAGATTTTCTCCCTTTGAGGCAAACAACTGCCTCCTGTCCAAATTACCCAAGGCTGGACTTGTGCGTGTCATAGCCACTCCCAGCTACAGAGTGGGTAAAACACAGCGACCCACTCAGGCCCTGGTCCTTCATCTACCACCTGAAGTCGACTAACATCAAGACTGCCCGCTGGACAAGGGCACACCACCATCTTGGATTATTCCTTTCAAAGACTTTATCTTTTACTGGACTTTACCACGGTAATTCTAAACTTAAGGACATTCTACTCCTTTCCATCCAACCAATCTGTTTGACTGGCAGGTATATTTGTCAGTTTTAATTTATATATTTGTTTATAGTTTTTAGAATAAAACTAACAATTTAATCGTTTCAGTTTTGCCCTTGTTACTTGATTATCTGGTTTATGCTAAGAGCTCTGTCCTCAGAAGGGACATACTACCGCAATTGTCTTATTTTTATAAATTGTTAATTTGTTACCTTGCAAATAACTATTTCTTCCCTTTAGGAATAGCTAGCCGGGGTCTCTTCGCCCCAATTCAATACGAAGAGTGGTGGCAGCAAATTTATTTGGTTTCCAGTGCGAAATCGATAATTTTATTTTAACAATTATACATAAAATTGCAATTGTATCATGTATGCGCACACTAACCAATTTTAAACGTCTACTGTGCTCACAGTTGATTCGCCTCCAGAAGTCTATGATGGACGAGACCTGTATGGCAACTGTGGCATAGTACGACGGGATTGGCGGGTGGTTGTCACATCACTCATCCTCTCAGTCACAACAGGATAATGTCCAGCTAACCTCTCAGTCTGACACTGTGCATTTGAGCGAGGTTTCAACACATTCCTCCTCCTTCTCCTCCTCACTGCAAGTCAAGAGAAGCCTTTCACTTTCACTATGTCTGTCTTCACTTCTCCGTCCTATTGAGGAGCCTTCTTTTTTCCTAAGAAGAGGCAACAAAACTCTATGTGCTGTGGAAGATACTCAAGATAGTCTTTATGTTGATGACTTTTGTGTGAAGCGTCGACTTCAGCATTTAGACTACCATATGAAGGAGTTTTAAA
Organism: Bufotes viridis; assembly: GCA_033119425.1. Classification (NCBI taxonomy): domain Eukaryota; kingdom Metazoa; phylum Chordata; class Amphibia; order Anura; family Bufonidae; genus Bufotes; species Bufotes viridis. The sequence goes on from CM065590.1 coordinate 10,453,748, forward strand.
CAGAGTTGGGGGCCCCATGCATAAATGTGTTGGTGGTGGTGGTAGTAGTTGCACACATAGTGTCATTTCGGTAGGGGCAGTGCTAGGGACAGTAGAACTTGGGGAAAATAGAGAAGACAGAACCGGGAGGGAGAGCAAGAAACACACAATGACATATCACAGTCTGATAAAAGAGGAAGAAAGAGTGAAGACTCTGATGATTTTGTGTTGAAAATGACCTAGCAGAAGGATTAGGGTGTTGATGAGTAGTGATGGACGAACATCAGCCGGTACGTTTTGCGAATGTGGGTTTACGATCAAATGTTGGCGAACCGTGCGTTTGCAGTGTGCCATATTCACTTTAATGGCAGGCGAACTTGAAAAACCTTCATGTCGTATTTGCAGCCACCAAATACTTACTAGCAGTGCACAAATAGTCCCACAACATGGACAGTGACATACCAGAGGGGAATCAATGGCAAAAATTCCCACAAAAAATATGTATTTTAATCAGGGGTCATTTTTATGCATCTTAAAGGGAAACTCTCAAAAATGTGCCCTGCTGTAGCCTAGAAACATTTTATTTTAGGCCACGGGAGTAAGGGCCACAAACATTATGTATTCACCGGACATAAGTGATTATGTGGCTGGAGGTATATTAGGCGGTCAGTGGATAACAATGTTACTGTAGGCCAATAAAGGCCCCAAAAATTAGGCATTCACCTGACAGAAAAGAACTTGTGATTCTGTGGCTTGCGGTACATTAGGCGGTCACTGGATAAAAAGTTTTAGACACCTGACAGAAAAGGCCTTTCATGCCGCTGTAAATACATAACACAAGGACCATTCTTTGTTCTGGGTGGTGGCGGATATATGTTGGATGGCATGAGGAAATTCAATTACATGCGGTCGTCACAGGTGTTGAATTCCTCCGAGATCCATGCCTCATTCATTTTTAGAAATGTGAGGTAGTCGACACTGAGTAGTTTTGAGCTAGGCTGAACGTCCTATTGGACAAGACACTCGACGAGGGGCAAGCCAAGATTTCCTTGGCAATTTGTGCCAGCTCTGGCCACAGGTCCAGCCTGTACACCCTGTAGTCAAGGGGTTCCTCGTTTCGCAGAACGTCCATATCGGCCGCTAACCCGATGTAGTCGGACACCTGTCGGTCTAGGCGTTCCCAGAGGCTGAATCTGGAGGGCGGCTGTCGATGGGTTAGCTGCAAGAATAACATAGTAATATAGTATATAAGACCGAAAAAAGACATTTGTCCATCCAGTTCGGCCTGTTTCCTACAAGTTGATCCAGAGGAAGGCAAAAAAACCCTGTGAGGCTGAAGCCAATTTTCCCCACTTAAGGGGAAAAAAATTCCTTCCCGACTCCAATCAGGCAATTAGAATAACTCCCTGGATCAACGACCCATCTCTAGTAGCTGTAGCCTGTAATATTATTACACTCCAGAAATAAATCCAGTCCCCTCTTGAATTCCTTTATTGTACTCACCATAACCACCTCCTCAGGCAGAGAGCTCCATAGTCTCACTGCTCTTACAGTGAAGAATCCTTTTCTATGTTTGTGTACAAACCTTCTTTCCTCCAGACGCAGAGGATGTCCCCTTGTCACAGTCACAGTCCTTGGGATAAATAGATGATGGGACAGATCTCTGTACTGACCCCTGATATATTTATACATAGTTATTAGATCTCCCCTCAGTCGTCTTTTTTCTAAAGTGAATAACCCTAATTTTGAATGATCTCATATCCGAAGTGACTAGTGATGAGTGGCAGGGGCAATATTTGAATCTGTGTTATTTCGCGAATATTTGGGCAAATATTCACCATATATTTGCGAATTCGAAAATTCGTTATCTCCAGTCATTATTTTCTTGATTGCGTAATTCTGCAATTTAAAAAATCGCACTACTAAAATTTGCATTCAACACTACTCCTAAAATCAAAGATATTGCAGCCTTCTCATTGGCCCACAAGCCAGAAGCAGGAGGGATCATGTGTACTGTAATCTTGACTATTCGAAATTACAAGTATATATCACTATATTCTAAATATTGACAATGTGCCAATATTCGTGATAAAAATTCTCAATTCAAATATTCGTGATCAACACTAGAAGTGACCAACACATCTTTAAACCCCCCTCTTCTTGCAGACGCGGTAGGATTGGTACCCGCACCTGTATCGCTGTGGGTAGAAATTCCTCTGCCAGCAGAATGCAGCATTTATCTAAGCAAGGCCTGAAAATGCTGCATTCTGCCAGCCCTCTGTGATGCTGGTAACATTTCCACCATTTTGTGTTTGTACAGGGGGTCTAAGTAAGTGTCCACCCAGTACTGGTCCTTACCCTTTATGCTTTTTATATGGGGGTCCCTCTTTAAACACCGGAGCATGAATGCCCCCATTTGCACTAAATTGGAATCTGTGGAGTGCCCTGGCTCCTGCTCATCGCCCAGGAGAATGTCGTCCTCGGTCTTCTCCCCCAGCCACAGACAACAACAGGGATCCCCAAAAAGTTTAGTCCCCCTCAAAGCCTGCTCTTCTTGCACCTCCTTTTCCTCCTCCCCTTAGCCATCAGCCTCCTCTAACTCTTCTTCAGACTCCTGCTGACTGGTCTCAGATGAAGTAGCCCCCAGGGAATTTACTTAGCATTGCGACTTCCTCATTTTTCAGCTCCTGCTCCTCGATGGCTTGATCAATGACACGATGCAATGCACGCTCCAGAAAGAAGGCGTAAGGTACGATGTCACTGATGGCGCACTGGCTGCGACTGACCAGTTTGGTGATCACATCAAATGGCCTCAGAAGTCTGCAAGCGTCGCGCATGAGCAGCCACTATAGAGGTGAAAAGAAACCAAGCTCCCCAGAACCTGTCCTGCTGAAGAGTTCATACAGGTAGTCTTTAACAGCATGTTGCTGCTGGAGCAGCCTATAAAGCATATACAAAGTGGAGTTCCAGTGCGTCAGGCTGTCAGAAATCAGACGTCTGAAGGGCTGGTGGTGTCGCCGCGGAACGTCAGCAAGGCGAGCCATGGCCGAGTAAGATCTTCTAAAATGGCCAGAGATTTTCCTGGGCTGCCACAAGACGTCCTGGACCCCGGGGTATTTGGCAACAAATTCGCTGCATGACTAAGTTCAGGATGTGTGTCATTTTGCCCTGTTTCAGCGCGCTCAGCAGATTGGCACCATTGTCACACACCACTTTACCAACTGTCAAATTGAGCAGGGTTAGCCACTGATCAGCATGTGACCGCAGAGCTGAAAGCAGTGCAGGAACAGTGTGGATCTTGGCTTCTGAGCACAACAGCCGCAGCACAGCATGGCAACATCTCACCTGGCACGTTGAATAGGTTCTGGGGAGCTTGGGGGGCACAGTGGAAGAGTCGGTATCAGTGGAACAGGAGGAGTAAGCCAAGGAGGAGAAGAAAAAGAGGCAGGCCTGCATGCAATCCGGTAACGCCAAATCCACCCGGGAGCCACGGGTTACATGCTTAAAGGCCGTCAGAAGGTTCACCCAGTGGGCCGTAAAAGTTATGTACCTTCCCTGCCTGTGTTTGCTAGACCACATGTCTGTTGTCAGATGTATCTTGGCATCGACACTGTGTGCCAGAGATATATTCACTTGTGTGGCCATATAGCTCTGGGATGCCCTTCTGGGAGAAATATTTCCTTCTGGGGACCTTCCATTGCGGTGTGCCAATGGCCACAAATTTTCTAAAGGCCTCCGAGTCCACTAGTTTATATCTCTTTAGTTGGCAGGCTAGCAGTTCTGACAAGTCAGCTATCGGCTGTTGGGCAAGAGCATCTTCAAATTTTTAGGCTTAAACATTTGGGCGACGGAAGCCTGCCTTCTGCCAGATGAACGTGACAATGGCACGGAGAAAAGGGAGTACAAAAGGGAGGAGAGAAAAGAAGTAGAAGAGGCATTACGTGGAGCGCTGGGAGTGTGGCTTTGTGGGTTCCTATGGTGTTGATTCCACTGGACTCAGTGATGGGAGGCCAGGTGCCTCTTTATGGCGATCATCCCTAGGTAAGTGTTTGGTTTACCGCGACTTATGCGTTGACAGCACAGGCTGCAGATAGCAACACTATTGTCAGCAGCTGACACGTTAAAAAAATCCCACACTGCGGAGCCATGTGCCGGCGTCCTGGGAGCTCAAGAAGGGACTGTGCATGGTGAATGGCTCGCTCCAGATACATATGCAGTCTGCTTTTTGCCTCCTGTGCACTGCGAGTTCTGCCTGCTTCTCCTTCCTCTCCTCCTTTTCCTCCCTCTCTGCTGCTCCGTCTCTCCCTCTTAACTCCCCTCCTCTCCTCTGTTGTGGGCACCCACGTGATATCCATCGACACATCATCATCGTCACCTTCACCTCTACTGACATTAGAGTAGGCAGCAACAGCAGGGACCACCCTCCTTGGGCTGATCTGGTTACTGTTGTCAGAACGCTGGGTGGCGGCCGTTGCTACCTCCTCTTCCTGATCCAATGCCAAGAATGACTGCGCATCAGTAACGTCTGGGAATGGATGGGAAAATAATTCTACTGACTCGAGTGGAGGGGCTATGGTGGTGGTGGGGTCTTTGCGGGTGCACACAGCAGAGAGAGAGGGGGGTGCAGATACAGAGGGTGAGGAGGGTGCAGAAGCGGAATGCTGAGTGAGCCACTCAACCAACTCTGGTGCGTCCTTTGACGTAATCACACGCACCTTATCCAACTTCCCACTTAGGCTCCGGCCTGGTGCACCTGCCCGACCCCTATCACCCCTGCGGAATCGCCTGCCTCTTTCTCAGCCTATCATTTTCAAACTGACCCTGTGCCAAAGTCCCTAAAAAGAGCAGTATTTGTGGAAGCAGGTATATCGCAGGCCTCAATCAGTATTTTGTGGAAGCCAGTGTATTGCAGGCCTCAATCAGTATTTTGTGGAAGCAGGTATATAGAACCTCTTAATCAGTATTTTGTGGAAGCAGGTATATAGAACCTCTTAATCAGTATTTTGCAGAAGCAAGTATATTGCACCCCTTAATCGGTATTTTGTGGAAGCTGGGGTATTTCAGGCCTCAATCAATATTTGTTAAAAGCAGGTATATCAATCCACCTAATCAGTATTTTTGGAAACAGGTATATAGAACCCCTTAATAAATATTTTGTAGAAGCAGGTATATCGCACCCCTCAATCAGTATTTGGTGGAAGCCGTGTATTGCAGGCCTCAATCAATATTTGGTGTAAGCAGGTATATTAATATCCTTAATCTGTATTTTGTGGATACAGGTATATAGAACCCCTGAATCAATATTTGGTGGAAGCAGTTATATTGCACCCCTCAATCTGTCTTTTGTGGGAGCAGGTTTATCGCACTCCTCAATCAGTATTTTGTGGGAGCAGGTATATCAAACCCCTTAATCAGTTTTTTGTGAAAGCAGGTTTATCGCACCCCTTAATCATTTTTTTTGGGGGGGCATAGGTATATCACACCCATTGCAAATAGTTGTTCCAATAACGCTTGTCACTTTATATACCTACGGTATTGCAGCAGAACCGCACACAACTGCTGCACAATACAAAGCACTATAATATACTTTCTCTGTTAGAAAGTATATTATAAGTATATCACACCCCTCAGTATTTCACACCTATCAATAGCACAACATTACCAGTCCTTAAAAGCAAGTTTCTGGCAAAACACAGACTGTAAATTGAGAATTGATGATGATGCTGAGGTTGTGGGCATAGCCTCAAAATGTGGAAGACCTAAGCCAAGCTCTATTCTCATCTCAAAAATGGGTTTCAGCAAAGCAGGTGTTGTTGTTACACTCATACATACGAAGTTATTCACCGATGTACAAAAGATCGCTTCTGACAAAATGAATGACACAAGTATATGTTACTGGGCCACTGTGTTGATGACTCATGAGATTCCTCATGCGATTCCCACTCTCACCACTTTCTGACTGGGCCACTGTGCGACTGATACTATTGCTCTTTTTGTCGCGTTGGAGCTGTTGTTGCGAGCGGTCAGGCACGTGGTCCTGAGAATGGTGAGGGTGACATCAGTGACGTGCAGACCGTGGCGAACTATGCTGTGGCCGATATCACGTGGGAGCCGGGTGAATGGGGGGGGGGGGGCTTCATCAGCAGGAGAAGCGGGTGGCAGCTTGAGCGTAAAACAACGGCTGAGTCAGAAGTGTAGTAGCGTGGCCGTGAGCCTGCAGCGTGGCAGTCGAGTGAGAACTGTAGCCAAATGTGCCCGGGGTAGACCTCCTGCTCTGCAGGAGCCTATCTGTCTGGAAAGAAGTAGTGATGCACGGGTTCATGGAGGCAGCGGTAGCAGGCAGTCAGCATGGAGTGGTGGGGGGAAAATGTCATACTTGGCGGTGTGGGAATTTTTCATCACGCCGGAGGACGATCAACATGGCCCACTCTGTGACTGGGCCACAGTGTTTACGACTCATGAAATTCCTCATGTGATTCCCACCCTCACCGCTCTGTGACTGGGTTGACTGCTATGCGTGTTACTGCAAGGCACAGTGTTCTACACCCCTATAAAGGCTCTCAGAAGCCAGGAAATAGCAGTTTTTTTAACGCAATTCGTCACAAATAAATTTGGATCAAATCAAATTTTTGAGAAATTTGCTCATTTATAATTATTATTATTATTATTATTATTTTAAGCAGTGTGCTATACTTGACTAAATAAGACAATGAAGACAATTCTCTTTTGTCTTAATTAAATTGTTCTGTGTATTTTGAGGCAACAGTAGAAAATCCCCACAGACTTGTTTTCCTTCTTGCACCATGTCTGCTTACATATACAGTACATATATATATGAAGTGAGTTATTTTCCTTTTATTTAAGCTATTGCATACAAAACAGTTACAGATCCTCATACACCGCATGCTTCTATGTGACAATAAGCTACATTTACCCCCATGGTGTCTTTGTATTCATACTTGCACTGATTATTTTTACTGTTGAGAGAACGCATTAATTTTCATTCTACGAGAAGAAATATGAAAATTTCTGAGGTAAGTGCTATGAGACAGAAGGTTGAGTTTACACATCACATTTTCCCAAAAAGGTCTGGAATCTGCATTGAAATCCCATGAAAATGTAGAGTAAACTATTTTCACAAACCTCAAGCAGAAAAAAAAATCCACAACAGTTTGTAGACTTGCTACGAATATGTATCAAATGTTTGTTACCCATTTTGTGGCCAAAACCACCATAGGATCTCTGAATTTTTTTCGGGACTTATTTCTACAAAAATGTGTGTATTTTCTTAAAAAATTGTAGGAGGGGGCACAGTTAGCTATGTTAATTTATTTCACTACAGATTTAAAAAGTTGTAAAGAAGTAAAAAATAAAATAAAATAAAAACACACTCTAGTAGTAAGTGGCGTTGAGAAATTATTTCTAGACAAAAGTGTAAGGTATAAAGATGTGCCAAATATATCAGTGTGCAACAAGTGATATATTTGCCATAAGGTACGCTAATGCAGACTCAAACAAAACTGACAAAAAAATGTTACCCTCATGGTAAGTCCCCTGCATTCATCTTTCATGATGGCTTTGCATGTTTTTAGGCATTTTTCATAAAAATAAAAAAGCCAATGAAAAAATGAAAAAAATGTGACATAAAGAGATGAGAAAGTAACAAATGAAATACCGTATTTTTCGCCCTATAAGATGCACCGGCCCATAAGACACACTTAGGTTTTAGAGGAGGACAATTAATTTCCCCAAAACAACAAACACAGTAGCGCAATATGTGTTTCAATACAAATCACCAAAGAGATCGCTAAAAAATAGCAATGCCAGACATATACTGTAATGTAATAATCGCATTTTTATTTCACCAGATCCAATAATTACATAAATGCATAGGGGCCCCCTGAAGAAGCGAGGCGAAACGCGTGTTGGGTTGATGGTTCTCTCCTCCTCCTCCCCCTGGCACCACACCGTTAGTAGGACCGTTTGCAGCCTGTTTATTATGTATTTCATGCAGGTATAGGCATGAGCTGTTTAAGTAGGTACTAGAGACAGGGTACCATACCGGAGACTCTAGGCAGCGGTTGGTACTTCCAGGGAGTTTGTATAGAGCGCTCGGTCCTATGAAGAGCACAATGTGCAGTTCAGTTAGTTAGGGCACACAGTCTCAGTTACTTCTGGTGGATGAGTGGTATGTGCTAACTGGGCGGGGAGGGATGTGTAGAGACTTTTGTGTTCCTACTATGGCATTTTGTCTGTTCTGCTGCTAACAAATTTTATATATATATCTGTATTTATATAATTATTGGATCTAGTGAAATAAAGAATGTGATTAATGCATTATATGTGTGGCATAGCTGTTTTTAGCGATCTTTTTGGTGATATGATTTTTTTAGAGGAGGACAATAAGATTTTTTTTTTTCATTAGACCTCCAGTTAGACCAGCAGTCAGACCCCCAATGTTAATCAGACCTCATATCACAGCTCCTATCAGACCCCCAATGTCAATAAGACCCCAATAAGATCTCAGATCAGACTCCTAATCAGACCTCAAATAAGAGCCCCATGCCTCTCATCAGCCCCCATATGAGCCCTCATCCCTTTTATCAGCCTCCATATGAGCCTCTATGCCTCTCATCAGCCCCCATGCCACAGATAACTTAAAATTAAAAAAAAACACTTGCCTATCTTGCTCCAGACAAGGCTGTTCCTTACATACAGTGTGATCCTCCTCACCCTGAGGTTGGCTGTACTGTGAACTGGCAAGCACATCATGAGCACCCTCACACTGTGCACAGCCACAGCACAGCAGATTGCAGAGGACCAGGAAGTGGTGAGTACAGAGCCTTCACCACTTCCCGATTCTCCAGTACTAATGAGCGCTTCTATAATGGAAGTGCTCATTAGTATTCGCCCCTTAAGACGCTGGGGCATTTCCGGGAAAAATGCATTTTATGGGGGGAAAAATACAGTGCTATTTTTAAAAACCAAATCATGCTTCCCTTCTCATGTCCTGTGGTTCATCAGCAAATCAGGTAACGCTATTCAAGTTCATCTTCAGTTTGTGTATGATGACAGCTGGTTGACAGTGGATTTTGTAGTCCAAATTATGCAAAATAATTTTGGCCCGTTATATGAATTTTTTTTATTAATTTTAATTTTTGCATTTTAGTTAGTCCTCTCTTTAAAAAGTTAATAAATTTCAGTTATTCAAAAAATGTTTACTGATATATTCTGTAGATGCATTACACTCAAAATTATCTATCCCCCACAAGAAAACAACACCCACTATCTAATAACTGCTGGTGGGGTAGTGTGGGCCAAAATAAATCATACACACCAAGCCAAACCAAAGCCCACCCACTAATAAATCACTAACAGATAATAACTAAATAACAATATCTTTATTAATTTACATAAACATTGTAAACATATAAAATCAATCACAACAGTAGCATACACATATAGAAAAAGAAGGATACAACAGCCCTATAGTAAGTAATTGTCACGACCGCTATCCCAGCAGCAGTCGTGTCGCACCAGACGGAGGGGAAGGGGGACCCTTATCTACGGATGGGAAATAGAACGGCCACCCCTGACAAACCCTACGCTGGCATCTGTCTGCCCTGATACCCTAGACGGGGTGTGAACCCGTGCGGCGAGCAGGATGCCTAAACCCTGAGTCACCCTCAGAAGACTAGACTGGGGAAAGGCAGATGGGAGCACTAGTCACCATCACTCATGTCTAGGAGAACAACAGGGGAAGACAGCAACAAACAAACAATCTCCAGCAGAGATAGACTTATCCAGTCACGAGCAGAGAAGATGATCCCAACAACGACAGTCCACGCCAGACACGAGCTCCACAGCAATACCGTCAAACGATCTCCTTCAAAGGTCAGAATAGCACTGGAAGTAAGGACTATATCTGGCAATGACTGCAAGTGAAACTGAAACTAATATAGTAGCTGGGAGTGGCAGACAGCACTCACCTGAGAAGAATGCCTACAAACTCCCAGTCAGGACAAAAAGGTTCACAAGGCAAAACCTGGATGACATACCCTGAACCATGAAGCAAGCTCACAAGCTATCGCGAGTAGCAAGTCGCTGCGACCTTCTCTTCCCAGACCTATCTGGATCAGTCACAGTCGTGACAGTAATTTCATATATCAAGCTTCAGTGCACAATCCCTACAGACCCTCTACACAACTGCTCTGTCCTCTTCTCCCAAAACCAGCTTCTCTGCCATTACAGAAGAAAAACTCTTCACTCTACTCTCCAGATCACATCTCACCACCTGTGCACTTAACCCAATCCCATCCCATCCTCATCCCTAACCACACCTCAGTGCTTATCCCAGCCCTAACTCATCTCTTCAACCATCACTAACCTCTGGTGTCTTCCCCTCTGGTTTTAAACACGCTACCATTACACCCACCCTCAAAAAGCCTTCACTTGACCCATCTTCTTTGTCTAGTTATTGCCTCATATCACTTCTTCCATATAACTCAAAGCTACCTGAGCAACATATCAAATTCTGAACTGTCCTCTCACCTCTCCTCCTGCTCCCTTTTGACCGGCTACAGTCTGGCTTCCAACCCCACCACTCAACTGAGACTGCCCTTACCAAGTCATCAAAAACCTACTAACAAAAAACATTACTCTGTCCTCCTTCTCCTTGACCTGTCCTCTGCCTTCGACACTGTCGACCACTCCCTTCTGTTACAAACTCTCTCATCTCTTGGCATCACTGACATTGCCCTCTCCTGGATCACATCATACCTCACAGGGCTGACATTTAGTGTCTCCCACTCTCACACCACTTATTTGTCTCATTCCCTCTCTGTTGGTGTCCCGCAAGGATCTGTCCTAGGACCCCCGCTCTTCTCTATACACACTTTCGGTTTGGGACAGCTCATAGAGTCCCATGGCTTTCAGTATAACTTTTTTGCTGACAACACATAAATCTACCTCTCTAGTCAAGAGTAGACATCACCATCTTCCATATCCTCCTTCATCTCACTTTATAACATTTAACATGGATAAAACAGAATTCATCATCTTTCCCACAGACCTAACTATCACGATCAATGGCTGCACACTCTCCCTGGTCAACCAAGTCAGCTGCCTTGGAGTGATCTTGGATTCTGCCCTCTCCTTCTAACTGCACATCCAAGCCCTTTCCACCACCTGTCGCCTCCAACTGAAAAACATCTCCCCCATCCGCGCTTTCCTCAACTTTGAGTCTGCGATAATGCTTGTACATGCCCTCATCATCTCTCGCCTAAACTACTAGAACATCCCCCTCTGTGGCCTTCCATCTAGCCCTCTTACACTCCTCCAATGTATTCTCAACTCTGCTGCCCGACTAATCCACCTCTCATCCTGCTACTGCTCTGCCTCCCCCCTCTGCCAATCTCTTCACTGGCCCCCCAATGCCCATCGAATTCAGTTCAAAACACTAACAAATACATACAAGGCTGTCCACAACCTGTCCCCTCCATACATCTCTGAGCTACTTTCCCGATACATCCCCACACACAATCTCTGATCCTCACAAGACCTCCTTCCCTCCTCTCTTCTTATCACCTTTGCCAACAATTGCCTCCAAGATTTCTCCCGTGCTTCCCCCATACTCTGGAACTCGCTACCCCAACATATCAGACTCTAACCTACAGTGGAATCCTTCAAAAGAAACCTAAAAAGCCACTTCTTCAGACAAGCCGACAACCAGTGACCCTGCGACCTCTATACCGCCATGACAAGCTTCACCCTCACCTACTGTCTCCTTCCCCCATACCATGTAGATTGTAATCCCTCACGGGCCGGGCTCTCTCTCCTTCTGTACCAGTTTGTAACTCGTCTTGTTCATGCTTAGTGCAACTGTCTGTATTATATATTTGCACCGCTTATCATATGAACAGCGCCAGGAAAGGAATGGCGCTAAAATAATAAATAATAATAATGTCACGTTCATCGTTGATCATGGCATCTGGCATTAAAATTGAGGCTTTTCAGACGTTAATCAGGGTTAAAAAAAAAAACATACTCACCTTGGTGGCCATCATGAAATATGTAGAATTTTAGGATTTGCTAAATTTTTTGCTATTTTGCTATTTTGGATTTGCTATTTTCTTTTTGGTCATAATACAGAAAATAAAAAAAAAAAAAAAACGCACAAACATCATTTAAAAAGTAGGTACGTTTTTTGATGATATGCTTCCTTTAAAATGTTTTTTTTCTCCTACTGTATCTTTGAAGGGGAACAATCTGACAGTCAATGTACAGTTTTTCCTCTTAGGATTTCAAACCAGCCAACAGTTAAAAATATCATTGTTCTGTCTTCTCTTGGTGGTTTACTGTGGGACAATATGTGGGAATCTCCTGATCATCATCCTGGTGTCCACCAGCAGGAACCTCCACACTCCAATGTACTTCTTCATCTCTCACCTGTCCATCAGTGACATTGTGTTACCTACAGATATTGTCCCCAACATGCTCTACATCCTACTGAATAATGGAGGAACCATGACTTTTTTCGCTTGCATGACTCAGTTTTTTTTCTTCAGTGCCTCAGAGGTATTTGAATGTCTCCTTCTCACAGTGATGTCTTTTGACAGATATGTGGCCATCTGTAATCCTTTCCATTACACATCTATCATGACAAGGGCCCATTGTGTGATATCAACTGCCCTGTGTTGGGTTTTAGCTTTTTCCATTGCCTTGATTTACAGCTTCACAATATCGATGCTGGTGTTTTGTCGACCAAATATCATTGACCATTTTTTCTGTGATCTTATCCCTTTACTAGAAATTGCCTGTTCTAGTACTTACACTATTGAGTTAGAGGTCTATATAGTATGTTTACTAGTACTGTTCATGGCCATCATAATAATCATATCTTATGTTAACATTCTCATCACTATCTTACGATTTCAGTCCAATATCAGTAGACAGAAAGCCTTCTCCACCTGTAGCTCCCACCTCATGGTGGTCTCCATATTTTACATTACTCTACTGAGTGTATATTTTTCACCCAAAGGTGGACAAACCTTGAACCTTAGTAAACTTCTCTCCCTGCTGTATACTGTATTTACTCCACTCATCAACCCCATTATATACAGCCTGAGGAATAAGGAAATCAAAAAATCTCTACAGGAAATAACTAATAAATGTGAGTAATTTAATAAAAAAGTATTTTCTTAGATCTTTACTCTTTATTCCAGAATTGTTGTCACTTTTTTAGTCACTGATTATATAAATGCTTACAATGAGAATTTGGATAATTTTAACTTTTCTTTCTCTTTATTGATCTAGAAATAGGTACAATATCCCAAAAAGTAACACATGAGGCAATCTACCATAAAACATTCTTTCTGATCCACATAGTGATCACTGTAGGTGACATACCATAGATCATTCGCAGACAGGAAAGCACGGTTAGAGTTTTCAGACCATTGCTTCTTCTGATGCCACAGTGTATAAGCATCGTCAGGCATCTGCCTTTTCTCTCTCTCACTTGATATAGATATATATAAATATATATAATATGTTTATTTATATAGCTGCAACATATTCCGCAGCACTTTACAATCAGGGGTTCATGCACAAACAGTTGTAAATAATATAGTAGCAGACAAGTCAATGATTTGGACAAGAGGAATGAAGGCCCTGCTCACAAGAGCTTACGATCTAGGAGGGGAAAGGGATGACACAGAAGGTAAGTGCTTGTCTTGTGCAATGGTCCAGCCATCTTGGGAAAATAGGGGAGTAGATATAAAGCTGCATGAGCCAGTCACCAGCCAATGTCTGTAGTGCTTATGGGTGCATCCGTGCTGTGGAGAGTTTGGTAGAGGATCAGGTTCAAAAAATGATGATAAATGGTCTGTATATGGAGAGGAGTTAGATCAGGGTATGTGATAGGCTAACCTAAAAAGATTTTTAGGGAGTTTTTAGGGAACTGTGTATAAAGTGATTTAACGTAATTTCTTGTGGTAGGGCATTCCAGAGAACTGATGCAGCTCGGGAGAAGTCTGGGAGCTAGGAGTGAGTTTAGGGTACTTTCACACTAGCAGCAAAGAACTCCGGCAGGCTATTCTGGCAGGTGAACAGCCTGTCGGATCTGTGCTGCCGCTAGTGCACGCGTGCCCCTGGGCTACCGCTCCGGCATCATTGACTATAATAGGGGCGTGCTGGAGTTCAGGCAGCAGCACGTCAAACATGCCGAGAGGCGGCTGAAATAAAAGTACGACATAAATACTCAATTTGGTCTACGGACAAGAATAGGCATCTCTATGGGGAGTGCCGGCATGGTGTGTTGTGGATCCGCAAGCTTCAGAGGGAATCTAAGATGGATGCTGTCCTTGCATTTTGATAGGAGGTGGGGGGGTCTGGGAGGAAGGGTATGCTGATTGGCTGGAATGTGTCAAAAAGACAGAAACTCATTAGATTATATATATATATATATATATATATATATATATATATATATATATATGCTAGCAGAAGGACCCAGCTTCGCACAGGTATATTTCATCTATTTAATTCAATGTTTGTGTGTGTCGTTAAAAGATATCAACAGTATCCACAGTGACATCTACTGCACCCCTCCCCCTTAACTGTGATCTCCACAGCCCCCACCCCTTAACACTGACCCCCTCACAGTGCCCCGTCCCTTAAAATGGTACCTCCTCAGCAGCCAACCCCCTTAACTCTAACCTTTACAGCAGGCTTCCCCTGCTATAACAGTGAGTTTTACAGCACACCACCCCCTTGACAGTGACCTCCACAGGGGCCCGCCCCTTTAACAGTGGCCTGTACAGAAATCTGTCCCCTAACACTGACTCTATAGCGGACCATACCCTTAACTTTGAACTCTACAGCAGCCTGGCTATAGGGTGGCCAGAGGTCCAGTTTTAGGCTGGACAGTCCGGCTTTCAGACTCCCTGTCCTCGGTCTGGCGTAGGGCCTGGACGGACACAGAGATGTCCTTTTGAACAGCTCACTCTAAGACAGCAGCACACTGCTATCTGAGCGTGAGCTGCACGGAGAAAGTCACCTTTCCTCCCACCCCTGCAGATGACAGAAGTTGATTTTTAACTTGATTTTTTCAACCCCTGTTGGCTGATGGATGGTGGTGGCGTGGCCTAACTGAATAGGGGTGTGGCTTAGCGGGACCTAGAATTTGATTTTTAACTTCATTTTTTCAATCCCTGTCGGCTGAGGAGTGGGAGGGGCATGGCCTAACTGGATCGGGGGGGTGTCCTTTTGAACAGTTCACTCTAAGACAGCAGCACTGTTCTGTCTGAGTGTGAGCTGCAGGGAGAAAGTCACCATCCCTACCACCCCTGCAGCTAATAGAAGTTGAATTTTAACTTCATTTTTTCAATCCCTATCAGCTGAGGAGTAAGAGGTGGAGTAGCCTAACCCCTGCCCTCTGAACTGTGACCTCCACAGAACTCTGCTCCCTTAACAGTGTAATCCACATTACTCTGCCCCCTTAAAGCTGACCTACAACAGTGAGGAAAATTGGCAGGGTTGTTATGGAAACCTAGTTTAAAACTGTGTTTATATGGAGATGAAGGAACTGCGAGCTTCAAAGGACCTGAAAGCTTCTATTGGCTCATAAGGGACATGTGGCCGTGTGTATGGCAGTTAGAGACTTGCAGGCTTCTATTGGCTAATTCAGATATTTTTTTAGGAATATCTCAGGAACGGTAAGACCTAGAGAGCCGAGACCCAGTCAAAAACATTCCCAGACACCTGATGTACCTGTGTGCCAAATTTAGTGAGGATCAGTCCAGTTGTTTGGTTGCACATAAAGAACAGACAGACAGTCAGAAACTCATTTTTTTATATACAGTTGTGTTCAAAATTATTCAACCCCCAATGCTGTAAAGGGTTTTAGGGAATTTAGTGTACATTTGTAATTGTGTTCAGAATGAAATCTTACAAGGACTTTTTAAAGAACCAAATGCAACTAAAATGACATCAATTGTTTTTGTAATACGGTATTAAATGTTTTTTTGTGATTTCTTCATTGACACAATTATTCAACCCCTTAAAGACGACCACTCTTAAGAACAGAGGTTCAATCAAGTGTATTCGCTCAGGTATTGAAAACCCCTGTGGATGTCAAGGAGCAGCAATAAAGCATAATAAGCACCAATTAGGCAGATGTAAAATGACTGTGATACTCAGCTCCTTCTAGACATTTACTGGTGTGTTTACAGACATGGTGAAGTCAAGAGAATGGTCCAGGAAGACAAGAGAAGAGGTGATTTCTCTTCACAGGAAGGGCAATGGCTATAAGAAGATTGCAAAGATGTTACACATACCAAGAGACACCATAGGAAGCATCATTCGCAAATTCAAGGCAAAGGGCACTGTTGAAACGCTACCTGGTCGTGGCAGAAAGAAGATGCTGACTTCGACTGCTGTGCGCTACCTGAAGCGCAAAGTGGAGAAAAGTCCCCGTGTGACTGCTGAGGAACTGAAAAAGATTTGTCAGATGCGGGTACTGAAGTTTCAGCTCAGACAATAAGGCGCACACTGCGTAATGAAGGCCTCCATGCCAGAACTCCCAGGCGCACCCCTTGCTCTCTCCAAAGAATAAGAAGAGTCGACTGCAGTATGCCAAAAGTCATGTGGACAAACCACAAAAGTTTTGGGATAGTGTTCTGTGGACTGATGAAACAAAATTAGAACTGTTTGGGCCCATGGATCAACGCTATGTTTGGAGGAGGAAGAACAAGGCCTATGAAGAAAAGAACACCTTGCCTACTGTGAAGCATGGCGGGGGTCAATCATGCTTTGGGGCTGTTTTGCTTCTACAGGTACAGGAAAGCTTCAGCGTGTGCAAGGTACCATGAATTCTCTTCAGTACCAGGAGATATTGGATGAAAATGTGATGCAGTCCGTCACAAACCTGAGGCTTGGGAGACGTTGGACCTTTCAACAGGACAATGATCCCAAGCATACCTCCAAGTCCACTAGAGCATGGTTGCAGATTAAAGGCTGGAACATTTTGAAGTGGCCATCGCAGTCACCAGACTTAAATCCGATTGAGAACCTCTGGTGGGACTTAAATAAAGCAGTTGCAGCGCGCAAGCCTAAGAATGTGACTGAACTGGAGGCTTTTGCCCATGAAGAATGGGTGAAGATACCCGTAGATCGCTGCAAGACACTTGTGTCAAGCTATGCTTCACGTTTAAAAGCTGTTATAACTGGAAAAGGATGTTGTACTAAGTACTAAGATTGAATGTCACTTGGGGTTGAATAAAACTGATAATGATGTGAGCACAGAAAAGACATTTGTGGTTATTTCATTATAAATGTTATGTTATATTTGTCTGACTTACAAGGGCCTCTGTGATTTAATTGTAAACAAGATGACTGAAATGATCAAAATCAATGTCAAACTGGCCAAAACACTCAATTTCAGTGGGGGTTGAATAATTTTGAACACAACTGTATATAAGAGACTAGCAGAAGGACCCGGCTTCGCACAGGTATATTTCATCAATTTCGTTTCATGTTTTCTTGTGTCGTAAAAAGATATCAACAGTATCCCCCATAACAGTGACTTCTACAGTGCCCCGCCCCACTGTCTGCTGAGCTGTGTATCTAATCCTATCTTGTGTGATATTGTCTGCTGAGCTGTGTATCTAATCCTACCCTGTGTGATACTGTCTGCTGAGCTGTGTATCTAATCTTATGTTGTGTGATACTGTCTGCTGAGCTGTGTATCTAATCATATCCTGTGTGATACTGTCTGCTGAGCTGTGTATCTAATCCTAGCCTTTCCGATACTATCTACTGAGCTGTGTATCTAATTTTATCCTCCTGTGTGATACTGTCTGCTGAGCTGTGTATCTAATCCTAGCATGTGTGATACTATCTGCTGAGCTGTGTATCTAATCTTATGTTGTACGATACTGTCTGCTAAACTGTGTATCTAATCCTTTCCTGTGTGATACTGTCTGCTGAGCATGTATCTAATATTCTATCCTGTGTGATACTGTCTGCTGAGCTGTGTACCTAGTAGTTGATTTTTAACTTTATTTTTTTCAATCCCTGTTAGCTGAGTGGGAGGGGCATGGCCTAACTGGATTGGGGCGTGTGCTTTTGAACATCTCCCTCTAAGACAGCAGCAATGTCCTCTCTGAGTGTGAGCTGCAAAGAGAAATTCACTGCCCCTCCCACCTCTGCAACTGACAGAAGTTGATTTTTAACTTCATTTTGTCAATACTCATTGGCTACAGAGGGGGAGGGGTGTCTCCTATATGTATAGGGGGTGTGGCTTAGCGGACCTAAAAGTTGATTTTTAACTTTATTTTTCAATCCCTGTTCGCTTAGTGGGAGGGGATATGGCTTAACATGATTGGGGGCGTGTCCTTTTAAACAGCTCTCTCTAAGACAGCAGCACAGATCTGTCTGATTGTGAGCTGCAGGGGGAAAATCACCGTCCCTCCCACCTCAGGAGGGGGCATGGCCTAACAGGGGGCCTTAAAAGGGTTTTAAGGGTGACTTTAATGGAAACCCTACTTTCCCCCTGAATCAGACTGTGACCTCCATAGTACTCCGCTCCCTTAACAGTGTCATCCACAGCACCCTGCCCCTTTAAAGCTGACCTGCTGCAGGGAAGAAAAATGGCTGAGTTGTTATGGAAACCTCAGGAAATAAGGTACTAAGTGCTATTAGGTCCTGGCTTTATTTCTATAGTTATTATCCTGGTGACAGATGTCCTTTAAACATCATCTAGAGCAGTGAGGAAACATGGCTGGGTTGTTATGGTTACCTGGAGTAAAACTGTGTGTATGGAGACTGCCAGCGAGCAGTAAATGACAGTTTGGATTTAAGTGAAAGGCTGGCTGGCTTGTATTGGCTGTAATGCAGGTAATGTTTTGGGAGTATCTCAGGAACGGTAAGTCCCAGAGAGCTGAGACCCGGTCTAAAACCTTCCTGGACACCTGATGTACATGTGTGCCAAATTTGGTGAAGATCGGTCCAGTCGTTTGGTCGCGCATAAAGAACGTCTAGACAGAAATTCATTTTTATATATATAGGAGATAAGTGATAAACCTGGAAGGTTTGAAAAACCCTCAGTTAGGTGATTATAATAAAATTTTGCTTTTATTAATAGTAAAAGTGTAATTAACACATGATCATAACAATTTGCTCACATCAAGGCTGTATCCATAAATAGTGTTTTTTGACAGAGCAGTGCTTAAAAGATAAAAAATGGAGCAGTCTTAACATTTCAGTGGATACAAGATGGTGTGTGTGGGGGCACAGTAATGGATAGGAGTGGTCACAGTGCGGGTCCGTGTTACAGCAAGATGAGCTATCTGTCCCCTGCTTGTATTACCAACCTAAAAAGTGCTCACCAGGAGCAAAAAAAGGATACAACCAAAATGTGCAAAAAAGATATTATAAATTTATTGATAAATTAATAAAGAATCAAACATAATAACATACACAAAAACTGTGCAATTGAGGACAGCCTAGCCTGAACAACTTAGTCCAGCTAAGCTGAGCACCTACCCCGAAAGGGGCAACCCCTCTGGACAGTCCCTCACTAGCCTAGGAACCCTTTTTCCAGCCCTGAACCACGTGGTACCAGTCCTGTTGTTCAGGGATTAAACAGGGTCTCAGCGTTATCATGATCAATGTTCCTACATGTTTCAAAAGGGCTGTGTCACCCAGTTTAGTGATGAGCGGCATAGGCAATATTCAAATTTGCTATATTTCACAAATTTTTGGATGAATATTCGCCATAAATTCGCAAATTCGAGAATTCGTGATCTCCAGTCATTATTTACTTGATTGTGAAAATCAGCAATGTAATATATTTGCGATAAAACTTCTCGATTAGAATATTCGCGATCAACACAAAGGGGTAGGGCTGTTGCTAAGTGCCAATATTCGCAATGAATTCGCGATTAGAATATTCGCGATCACATCTATTCTTTTTCTGTACTCCTGCCCTCATGCTAGGGAGCTGGTTAATGGCCTATTGTCTCCCCCCTACCCAATAACGAATGGGACCCGACAGGGATGCCCGCTTTCCCCTACACTCTTCATCCTTTGTCTGGAGGCGTTGATACAGGCGATACGACAAGACGACGCAATAGCGGGACTACAGGTGGGATCGGTGCCCCATAAAGTGGCGGCATTCGCAGATGACATGCACCTTCTCTTGTCGAATCCCACTGAATCGTTCCCAGCTATACTCCGACTGTTAGACACCTTTGGAGACTTATCAAATTTTAAAATTAATCTTTCAAAATGTAACGCTCTGGCAATTGATATCCCACAGTCGACTGTCTCTAACTTAGCTTCCAACTTCCCTTTTCAATGGGCTACCTCGCATATCCGGTATTTGGAATTAAATATTTCCTCAACTCCTTTACAGCTTTTTGACCTAAACTTTTCCCCTATTCTGAAGGAGATTAAAACACAATTAGCTGAGTTGCGTATCCCCTTTATGTCTTGGCTAGGCAGGGTTAACTTAGTGAAAACTTATATTTTACCTAAAGTGCTTTATATAATTCAGACGCTCCCAGTGTATGTACCGGACTCCATTTTCTCAGCTCTACGAAAACTCCTTTCCTCTTTCACTGGACACAGACCAAACCTCGAATATCTCACAGCATGCTGATCCGTCCAAAAAGTAGAGGCGGCATAGGTATGCCAGATTTCAAGTACTGCTACAAGGTCGTCCTTTCTCCGGTTGCATTCAGAAATACTGAACCCAAACAACCAAAAGCTAGGTTGTCAAATAGCGCGACAACTGAATTGACTAACCTGTGGCTTTCTTGGCTTTCATTCAAGCCCTTCACCTCTCATGCCAATTAAACTCCTCTTATACTAAAACACTCTTTAGTGCCACATCTTATAGCAGCAGCCAAAGTACTAATACCTCGTTTTTGGCTCTCAACAGTAGCCCCTATCCGTGAGAAATGGATAGACAAAGTTTGTGAAATCTGCAGATTTGAGGAATTATCTAACTGGGAATCTTTTTCTCATGCTAAGTTTCTAAAACTATGGGCTCCTTGGTTTAACTGGTATAATGCTACAATACTCCCTATTGTATCTTGACTTATATACTATTCTATATTATAAAATATAGGTTTTTCCATATTCTACATATATATATCCCTTGCCCATAGTAGTGGGTACATTCAGCTGGTTGGTTGCCTCACCTGGGTCACTTAGCTGGGCCTGTTCTACCTCCTGCTTAGATGACCAGTTCACTAGCTTCAACGACTTATACCTCAGCAATCTTGACTCTGTCTTGATGCAGATTTATTACTGCTCTAACTTTGAATGTGATCCTTGTTAGTTACGTTCTGATTATTAATTGTAGTTTGGAATTGATGCTAATCTTGTCAATTTGACTACCCATGTGCCATAATGTATTGTGCATTTTGCTGTGCAAATGTCATGCCTTGACTTTTGAATTGAAAAATAAAGAATTGAAAGAAAGAAAGAATATTTGCGATCACTATTCGCGAATACAAATATATAGCACTATATTCTAAATGTTTCCGAACTCTCGAAGTGGCGATATTCTCGATTAAAATTTGCAATTCGACTTTCAATAAGGTGCGCTACTGATTTGTGTATGGCAGTAAAACCTGCTGAAGGTAGACATTGCAGCAATGCCGCTACACCTGGTTTAACCTGTTCCTGACATCTGTTGTATATGTAAATATGGTGCTTGCTGTGCTCTGGAGCAGGTGCCATCTTTAAAGTCCCAACATATGCACATGTATCATACAGCAGACACCCACAGCAAATGTCCGCAATCCGCAGTAATGCCGGCTCCAGAAATTTAACCCCTCAAATAAGCGGCAGGGCAATATTCGAATTTGCGATATTTCGTGAATATTTGGGTGAATATTGGCGATATATTTGCAAATTCGCAAATTCCTGATCTTCAGGCATTATTTTCTTGATTGCGAAAATTTGCATTAAAAATGTGCATAAAATTTGCATAGACTGGTATTTTTTAAAAAATGAATATTCGCGATTACGAATATATTTAGTGATATTCTAAATATTCGCGAATTCTCGGTGTCAAAATTTGTGATTGAAATTCGCAATTCGAATATTCGTGATCAACACTATTTTTCATCACTTTACTTCAAAAAGCCATACACACTGTAAAATGGCATTAGCAAAAACTACAGATTGCCTCACTAAAATTAGTTCTCTAATATCTCCAGAGACATAAATATAAAAAAGTTATGGGGGTCAGAATATGGCGATGACAAGGAAAATGTAATCCAATCCAAGTTTTAAGATGATTTCTAGTTTAAAAATCAAATACCAAAGTTATTAACCGAAGTCTTGCGAGACTTCACCATATCGGAAAAACTGACTTCAACTCATCGGAGGCTGTACATTTTAATGCTGTATGGAGATGTATAACTGCACAGCATTAATCCAAAGTTTAGTTCTAGGATCTGAAGCTCGCTTCGCTCATCCCTATATAGCAACTTTGAAACGGAAATGTTTGAAGCTATTGATTCTATTGGTCTTTCCTGTGACATTGCTTTCAGATTCCCATCCTTGTAGTATGTATCTACACGCCACACATATGCTGCATCATTGATATCCTAATATTTGCCTATTTGACTAAAAGGCTAAACGCCTTCCTAAAGGTGATCTGAGAGGAGAAGTCTAATGGCATCCTATGTTACTCCCACTCCCCCAGTACTTGGAGGTCACTTCTCTCACTTCTTGTGCTGCTCTAACAAAGGTGCCGATCAGTCTAATCTGATTGTGGTTTAGTGATGTCTCTTCCTTCGGTTGGGGGTTGAGTAATTGTGTGTGGTCACTTTTTAGAGCCCTCTGAAAGGCTTTTCTGAGGATCCCATCCGAATAAATGCTAGAACTGAACCTCTCTCTCAAGTCACCTGCTTCACGTAAGAATTCTTCTTTATCCAAACATTTCCTCCTCAAACAGAGGTATTATCCAACAGGGATCCCCTTCTGAGGGGGAGAGGATGATGGCTTAACTACCTCAAGAGGGAGTTAGTCAGTGTGTCAGTGTATACCACTCATCAGTATCCCAAAGAGGGCCCCTCCTGATGCTCACAGTAACAAATGCTAATAAGTCCCAGTCGATCGCATACTGTAGGTGAATTTAAGACCCATATCATTGGGTGCTGAATGAAGTTAACAAAACTGTCATACTCCCCATTCCATATAACAAAAATCTTGTCAACATGTCTTGCCCAAAGGGCAATCTCAGCAGTCCCTTCTTTGGGTTCCTCTATGAATAACTCATATTCCTCCCATCAGTCAATGAAGACATTTGCATATGATAAAGCTCAAGGGCTCCCCATTTCAGTACCTCTGAGCTGTTAGAAGAAACAGCCATTATATACAAAATAGTTTTGAGACAGGACAAACTCCTAAAGTTCAAGACCAAACTTGTTATGTTCACTATATTGACATTACCTGGCTTTAAAATAAAAGTCTGTTAATCCCAAGCCACACTTGTGCAAAATGGAGGAATATGGCCCCTGAACATCAATGGATGCCAATGTCAGATGGAAAATTGGGAAGCAAAGAGCCAGGCCTTGTCATCAAAGAATCAGAATGTGGGTGACTCCAGTTGTACAAACCTCAGTAGCAGCACCAGGCATCCGGCCAGTAGTGGTACTGGTAGCAGCAGGCCACAGTTCTCCCTGGCTTCCAATAGGTGCCATATTATTATTGAAGACAAAGAGGATGTTATTGTGAACTGGTTGGCTCACTCCACTCAGTCACAGCAAAATGATTTTAATGTCACCTTTGAGTCTGATACTGTGCCTTTGAGTCTGCGGTCACAGCATTTCTCCTGTACCTCCTCCTTACAACCCCAGAAAAACCTTTCACTTGCACCATCTCTGTCTTCACTGTCCCATACTAGTGGATCACCTTCTTTTTTCCTAAGAAGAGGCAACAAAACCCCATAGCTAGATTCCTGATAACTGTGACCTCCACAGTGCCCGTCCCCTTAACAATAACCTCTACAGTACCTCGCCACCTTAACATTAACCTCCATGATACCCTGCTCCCTTAATACTGACCTCCACAGTGGCCAGCACCCTTTACAGTGACCCTCCACAGCAGCCCATCCCCTTACCAGTGACCCCACCACAGAAGCCCACCCCCTTAACAGTGACCTCCCCAGCATCAAGCCCCCTTAACAGTGACTCTAACAGTGAAGAAAAATGTTATGTTATGGAAACCTGGTGTAATTGTGTATGTCAAGACTGAAAGACCTGCAAGTTTCTATTGGATAATAAGGGTCATGTGACTGTGTGAATGGCAGATAGAATTTCACCTCTAAAAGTGCTGTAGGATCTACATGAAGTAGGTCTTCTCCAATACATCAATATAAATGTCATATTATATATTTTGTAAGCGTGATAAATCTTGCAATTTGATATTCTTTAAGTGGTGGTGCTTCCCTATATGGATATTGCTTTTTTTCCTAGAAAGATAGAAAGAGAGGTTTGAAAAGAGATCCAGGTGGAAGGCCTTGCCCACAGAAACAGAGACCAGTGTTTAGTTGCTTCGACTGTGTGGCTTTCTGGAAGGTATATCCAGGACCCCTAAACCATCTGTGGTGGAAACATGTGGATGAGAACCCCAACTTCTATCAACAAAGAGGCAATATCTGATTTATTATTTTTTCCAGCCATTATGTTTAATGAGATTGATCCACCAAACAAGATATATTATTTTTAACACATAGTCCCCGATTTATCATACCTTTACTCCAGGATTCTGTTGTCGAAAAGTCACAAAATATGAGCTTTTGCGACTTTTTTGCACTGAATTGCACAAAATTTAAGCACCTGCGCAAAAATTTGCGACTTTTTACATTTTTACACCACTTTTTAAGAAAGTCACAATCTCACTCCAGGAGGAGGGTGGAGTATAGAAAAACTGGAGAAGCTTTTCCACATAGAATTGTTAGGTTTGAAGACAAGCCAAATTTATCAAACAGCCTGTGACATTTGATAAATGTAGCATAAAGTACTCCAACACAGACTCAAGCAAAACTGACTTTAAATATTCTCCTCATGATAAATTTCCCTCATAGGCTCATGATGGAGGTGAACTTGGCTTCATCATGTCTATAGGCACTTTAATGAGATAATCAACCATAAAATAACACCAAAGGTTAAGATCAGGACTTCAGGAGCTCAGGTAATGGATATTTTACTGTCCATATTATGTCCCACGTCTGCAATTGCACATCAGGCGTCTGAGCATGCTGTTCCTGCTGTGGGCTCCTTTTATTGATTATCTATAGTGCTGCTATTACCTTTGACTGATTCTCATATGTTTGGTACTTGTATGCGATTTTGTGTGATAGCTTTACTTTATATGATTTTGTGCCTACCCACTTTTTATGACCATGTGAAAGGTTTAGAAGCTGCCAGTTTTGACTGCAAAAAACCCCATTATTATTATTATTATTGTTATTAGTTTTAGCATAATACACATGACTATAGATCTGAAGACTTGATTCCCTCTTTGTTTAACTGAATTGGCCTGTGTATTTTTTGTCACTAATTAGCAGCAGTTTTATTTTTATATTTCATCATTAGATTCATTTTTTCCCACATGACTTGCTTTCCTCTTTTCCTTTGTCTTCTGCTTATATATAAATATATGAAGTGAGACATTTTCTTTATTAATGCTTCTGCATATAAAACATGTACAGATCCTCTTACATCACATTCTTCTATATGACAGTAAGCTACGTTTACCCTCCTGTCTTTGTATATATACTATCGTACTGATTATTGTTTTTATTATATCAATGTTGAAAGAACACATTCATTTTCATCCTTGGAGAAGAAATATGGAAATATCTGAGGTAAGTGCTATCAGACACAGGATTGAGTTCACACACCACATTTTCTTAAACTTCAAGTGTGGACTCTGCACTGAAATCCCACAAAAATATACAGTAAGCTATCCTAACAAACCTGAAGCAGAAAAAAATCCACAACAGTTTCTAGACTAGTGTTGAGCACGAATATCTGAATAGCGAATTCTTTTTAGCGAATATCGGCACTTTGCTAATTCGCGAATATTGCGAATATATCGCTATATATTCGCTATTTCGAATATTCGTTTATTTTTTTGTTATTGTTATATTTTTTTCTTTCCCACTTCCCAAAAGTAGTTCTACATAATACATTCGTCATCTTCTTCTACCAAGCCAACCCTAGTAAACCAGGTCTAAGTTGAAATCGCAATGCGATTAATTTAAGTTATATTAATCGCAGTGCGATTTCTACTTAGACCTGGTTTACTATGGTTGGCTTGGTAGAATTAGTGAATATGACGAATGTATTCGTCATATTCCTCAAAACAAAAATAACAAAGTATTCTCCATCTTTATTTTTGTTCCATATTCGCCAACTTCGCTAATTCTAGCAATCAAATAGGAAGGTTGACTATAGAGACAGCTGTGTTTAATTCGCTATGCGATTATATCACAGCTTTTTTTTTTAATAAATAGAATAATTTATAATACTTGATAATTATTATAATTATTGTATTTATAAAAAAAAAATAATAATATAATCGCATAGCGAATTAAACACAGATGTCTCTATAGTCAAGCCTCCTATTTGATTGCTAGAATTAGCAAAGTTGACGAATAGGTAGCTAAAACGAAGATGGAGAATACTTTGTTATCTTCGTTTTGAGGAATATGATGAATATATTTGTCATATTCGTCATCTTTGCTATTTCTAGATATCAAACCAATAGGAAAGAAGCCTTAAGTTACAATCGCAATACGCGATTATTTAAATTGCATATTAATCGCGATAACTAGAATAATGACGAATATTTGATTTCGACAAATATGAAACGAATATTCTATCGTCAAAATCGAATATTGCACCTGCAGCTCATCACTACTCTAGTTTCATCACTACAAATATGTTTCAAATTTTTATCACCCATTTTCCATCCAAAACCACCATAGGATCTGTGTTACAATCTATAGTACATGTGCCAATGTATTTGTACTGGTTGTAAAATTAGACAACTAGCAGACAACAGACTGAAAGCAAATATTCAATAGATTATGCTCACAAATCTGTGGGATTTATCACACCCTGTACTTGAACAAGTCACTAGAATTTTGAAAAGTGGATGGGGAGGAGGGCACGGTTAGTTATGACAATTTATTTCACTATAGATTTTAAACATTGTAAAGAAGTAAAAAACTCATTTCAGAAGTGAGCGGTGTAGAGAAACTATTTATAGACATTTGGCACAGGAACACCAATACAGACTCAAGCAAAACTAAATTCTAATGTAACCCTCATTATAAATCCCCCCATTCAGTTTTCATCATGGTTTTGCAAATTTTTAAAAAAAATGAAAACTCAAAAATGCAAAAACATGGCATAGAAACACATTGACTAGGAGGTAAACAACAAGTTGAATACTATGTTTAGAAACCAAACCATGTTTCCCTTGTCATGTGTTATGGTTCCTCAGTAAACCAGTTACAACTATTTGTGGTCATCTTCAGTTTGTGTATCGTGACAGCTGGTTGACAGTGGACCTTGTAGCCCATTGTAGGCACACAATTTAGGCCAGTTACATTAATTTTGTTTATTGCTTTCAATTCAGCTTTTAACATCCTGCAGTTAACCGCTACAGGACCGCCAGACGCAGGGATGCGTCCTGGCGGCGGCCCTGTAGCTCTGATCGGATGCATCTACTCGTCATCTCGCGAGACGCGAGATGACGCAATGATGCGCCCGCACATGCGCAATGTCGCAATGTCGTGCCGTCGGTGCGCTCGCATGTAGTTATACTACAGCCTGCCAGCGCCGATCGCGCGCTGGCAGGCTGTATGTCGCAGAAAAAAATCGCAGATCAGACGCTGTTCTGTGAACAGCATCTTATCTGCTTGCTGGCCGCTCCTCTGGTGGTCCCTTTGCTTGGGACCACCAGAGGAAAAATATCTAAGTTTGCACCAATCACCACACAATCCCCCCCCACCGCCCCCCACCCCCCACCCCCCTGTGTCACTGGTCTAACCCCTGATCTCCCATGTCACCCCCCCTGATCACCCCCTGTAACCCCCCCCCTGTCACTGATCACCCCCTATAAGGCTCATTCAGATGTACGCATGTGTTTTGCGGATCCACGGATCCGCAGATCCGCGGATCTGCAAAACACGGACACCAGCAATGTGCTTTCCGCATTTTGCGGATCCACACATTGCCAGAACTATATAGAAAATGCCTTTTCTTGTCCGCAATTGCGGACAAGAATAGGACATGTTCTATACTTTTGCGGATCTCCAATTACGGATCCGCAATTACGGATCTGAGCGGGACAATGTCTGTCCCCATAGAATTTAATGTATCCACAATTCTGTTCAGCAAAATTTTGTGGAACAGAATTGCGAACGCTTGAATGAGGCCTTAGGGTCCCTTAGCGATCGCAGCTTTACAGCTTTTCCCTCTTTTTTTCTTTTGTTTTTGCACATTTTTTAGAGATTTTTTCATCCACATTGATCAATGTGAATGAAAAAATCTGTGATGTTCATTTTTTTCTTTCAGCGCAGCGGCTGAACGGAAAAAAAAATTCTCATTACCCGTATGGTCAATATAAGGAGAATCGCAAAAACTCCAAATTCTGGCCATACGTGTAATGATTGCGGTGACACTCAAATGCCAGGGCAATAGAAAATCCTCACAAGTGACCCCATTTTAGAAAGTAGACACCCCAAGGTATTCGCTGAGGGGCATAGTGAGTTCATGGAAGTTTTTATTTTTTGACACAAGTTAGCAGAAAATGAAATTTTTTGGAAAAAAAAATTCAATTTCCGCTAACTTTTGACAAAAATAAAAATTCCATGAACTCACTATGCACCTCAGTGAATACCTTAGAGTGTCTACTTTCCGAAATGGGGTCACTTATGGGGTGTTTCTACTGTCTGGGCATTGTAGTACGTCAGGAAACAGGACAGGTGCTCAGAAAGTCAAAGCGCGGAAACTCACTTTTTTGCATCATAGTTTGTAAACACTATAACTTTTACCCAAACCAATAAATATACACTTATTGCATTTTTTTTTATCAAAGACATGTAGAACAATAAATTTAGAGAAAAATTTTAATTGAAATGTAGCGTTATTTGAAAAATTTTGCAACAGAAAGTGAAAAATGTCGTTTTTTTGCCAAAGCTTGGTCAAAAAAAGTAAAATTCCAAAAAAAGTAAAAATTTCAGTAGCGACAAAATACCACCAAATGAAAGCTGTATTAGTGAGAAGAAAAGGGGGTAAAATTCATTTGGGTGGTAATTTGTATGACGGAGCAATAAACGGTGAAATTAGCGTAGTGCGGAATTGTAAAAAGTGGCCTGGTCATTAAGAGTGTTTAAGCTAGGGGGGTTGAAGCGGTTAAACAATTTTCATTTTTTAACAATTTTCAAGTTTTTTCCTCCCTTTTTTCCAAGAGTCATAACTTTTTATTCCCTGATCACATCATCTTATGTGGGCGTGTTTTTGTGTTTTTAATAGCAGTGTTTAATTTACCATATCACATGTATTGAAAAATGGGAAAATAATATATATGTGAGGGTGGAATTATAAAGAAATGCAATCCCATCATTGTTTTTGGCTTTGGTGTTTATGGAGTTCATTGTATGCTAAAACTGACATCTTTATTCTGAGGTTTAGAACAATAACAACAACTTATCGTATTTTTTCTAGGGTACTTGAATATGAGATTATTTGATAGCTCTTTCCATATGTTGTAATACTATAATACTGGCATCTATAGAGTGATCACACACAGGCTTATTAGGAAGATTACCATGGTAGATCAGCAAACATTCCTCACACTCAAGTCTGTCACGACAAGCACTCAGCACCCCACTATTTTGGAGAACGATTGGCAGTCAGACAGACCCCTCTCTCTCAGACTAAACATTCAGATTTTGTTATTGACCAAGGCATATGAAGTATTTAATGGCTATAATCATAGTTATTCTTGATGCTTGTCAGAGTAGGTGGGTGTTAGCCGTATCCTATAGCTGACTCCAGCCATACACTCTCTGCACACATTCGACATACAGTCATGTAATATGTGGCCAAGGGTTAATAATGTGGTGTCCTTGTGCCTTATAGAAAAGCTAGGGAAGTTTGGGAAATAATGGGAACTATTTAATTGGCTGCTGAGCTTCCCAAGAGGTGTCTGAGTGTGAAAATAGAAGACTTTATATCTTCTCCAAGAATGAGTACCATAAGGATGCCATCTGAGCCCTGAATTATTCTCTTTTTACAAGTAGT
This sequence comes from Bufotes viridis, assembly GCA_033119425.1. Classification (NCBI taxonomy): domain Eukaryota; kingdom Metazoa; phylum Chordata; class Amphibia; order Anura; family Bufonidae; genus Bufotes; species Bufotes viridis. The sequence continues at coordinate 10,484,068 of CM065590.1, forward strand.
AATGAGCAATGCATTCGAAATAGAAGTCTGTCCAAGGTTTAGGTAAACTTAGATTCTAAACAAATCCAAATTTCCTCATGCTTCGTGGTAATTAATCCGGTTTTCATAAAATGTCTGCTGCACGTGTTACAAACCAAAACTAATTGTAGATGACACAAGCCTGTCAACGCAAGATCTCCAATAATGCCGTGAAGATAGCCATCCCCTGTAATGTCACAGCCTTATAAAACCCTCATCCCACGTTATCTCTGCCATTGTCCTGTGAGCTGAGCATAGAGAGAGACGTGGCAAGCGCTCATGCACTAGGGACAGTGTTGATGAAAAACAGTTTGAAAAGCAATATTGGAGAGAGAGACTGCAGGGAGACTTATTCTGAGTAGATTTTATTTATTTATTCCTACATTTACTTATTCTTACATCAGCCATAAACTAATGAAATCCCAATAACATAGATATCTATATTTTTCCAGTGCCAGTGTGCCAACCAATACTATTCAGTCTGCACCCCTTAGGGGCGCCAGGTCATAATGATGACCGGCCTTATCTTTTGCTAGCTTTACTTCTTCCAAATCATTCTTCTTGGTCTCCATGTCCTAGAAAAGTCAGCAAGATACAGAGAGAGAGGGAGGAGATGAATGTTCCTGATTACATATTGTCATTAATATTAGACGATGTGGAAAAGGCGGAAAATCAGATGGCAGAAGAAGGGCTCACATCTGTAGGGGAGAAGAGCGCTGGGGTTGAAAAGTGGGTACGCCAGAGCTGATTAAAATTCTGTGTTTATTGTTGAATATCCTGCAGGAGATTGTAGGCCAGAACAGCAAAATTTGCATATTGTCCCCCCATCTAACCAGCCAAACCCCACACCAGCAACAGTTCTGTTTAATGGTGCTATGCGGCCATTAACAATGAAGACAAACTATACAGAGCCAAGTACAGCTCTCGGTTAGCATGATTTTCTTTTTTAGGAGAAAAGCTAATTTTAAAATGTTTCCCAGAAACCCAAAGGTGTGCAAATTAGCTTGCCTGACAAAATGGAAAATCAGAATTAAGATATATGAATTTGCATCTATTCTTTCTAGAAATTAATATTTTTTGATCTCACCAATTACATGGAACATCGCAAATAAATTTCTCAAAGGCCAGTCAGCTAAGCAAGGCATTTTTTTCTTGAGACATTCTGGTTCTTTTTTCTTTCTGGAAGGAGGGCAAGCTTGGATGTTTCCCTTAGAAAAGTGTAATCCTGCATGAGATATTGTAGTTTTCTTGTTGTTTTGGATGCATGCCTCACTTTCGGTTGAATATTATGTTAGGGGTAGGTTAGTATGCGAGCGCTCCATACAGTAATAAAATGTATTGACTCCAATGAACCAAAGTTATTACTTTGCGATGTCTCGCGAGACTTTGGATAATAACTTCAGAAATTAAGTAGCATTTGGAACTGAAACTGTATTCTAACAAAGTTTTATGCGAATGGACTTCGGTTGTTTCATCCGAAGACGATTCACTCATCCCTAGCAGCTACCAAAAGGACATTCCTTTCATTTTTTTCCCATTTTAACAAATACATTTTTTGGAGGGGGGGGGGGCAAAACTGTCCAACACATGTTTTACCATCCAGATGATAGCTGTAGCATTTCAAATCTCAGTGAAAACATCTGAAATACTAGTCCAAACTGAGTTTCAGGGCATCTCCACATTGTTACGCTGTAATTTAACATGAAATATTAGATATAAATCCATGTGGTTTCATCACCACACAGTTCAAATTTAATTATTTTTGGATTAAAGCTTTGAAAACGCAGAGCAGGGAGGGAGACTAAAGAACCTGTCATGATATCTCACAGTCTAATAAAAGGGGCAGGAAGGGTGAGGACTCTGATGACGATTGTGTGTTGGACAGAACCTAGAAGCAGGATCGAGGTGCTAAGGAGGACACGGCATCAGAGGGAGAGTGTTGGTGGCAGCAATAAAGAGCAGATGCTATGTACCTCATAAACAGTCAGGGCCATGTCTGCTTTGGAATCTGGTGATGTCCCTGACACTGTAAGTGAGTAAGGCCCAAAACATGCCAGAGCTAAGGGCTCTTTCACACTTGCATATTTCTTTTCCGGCATAGAGTTCCGTCGTCGGGGCTCTATGTCGGAAAAATCCTGATCAGGATTATTCCAATGCATTCTGAATGGAGAGAAATCCGTTCAGGATGCATCAGGATGTCTTCAGTTCAGGACCGGAACGTTTTTTGGCCCAAGAAAATACCGCAGCATGCTGCGCTTTTTGCTCTGGCCAAAAATCATGAACACTTGCCGCAAGGCCGGATCCGGAATTAATGCCCATTTAAAGGCATTAATCTGCATCCGGCCTTAAGCTAAAGGTCATTTCGGCTCATCGCTGGATTTGACGTTTAGCTTTTTCTGAATGGTTACCATGGCAGCCAGGACACTAAAGTCCTGGTTGCCTTGGTAAAGTGTAGTGGGGAGCGGGGGAGCAGTATACTTACCGCCCGTGCGGCTCCTGAGGCGCTCCAGAGTGACGTCAGGGCGCCCCACGCGCATGGATCATGTGATCACATGGATCACGTGATTCATGCTCATGGGGCGCTCTGACGTCATTTTGGAGCACCACGGGAGCCGCACGGGCGGTAAGTATACTGCTCCCCCGCTCCCCACTACTACTATGGCAACCAGGACTTTAATAGCGTCCTGGCTGTCATAGTAACACTGAAAGCATTTTGAAGACTGATCAGCCTTCAAATGCTTTCAGTTCACTTGCATTGTTATGGATCCGGCGGGCATTTCCGGCGACGGAAGTGCACGCCAGATCCTAACAACGCAAGTGTGAAAGAGGCCTAAGCCGTGCTCAGCTCCTCTAGCTGTGCACGAGTATCCATCTGGCATTTTTCTCCACACTGCTGGAAGACAGAAGCATTGACCTGTGCAAGCTGTGCAAGAAAAAAATAAGACATGGGCAGACAAACACAGGCACCACAGAGCTCTTAAAATACATAAAACGGCAGCAGGCCATCCTATGTTCAAGCAAAGGTGGCAGCCAGTGACCACAACAGGATGTCTCTCTTTCCCCCAGACCCCCTTGCAGTGGCCATGCTGCACCCACGGGCATTACGTTGTCTTTTACATCGTCAACATCTCTTCCGCTTCTCCCACTCATCTGACAGCCATCGATAATGGAATGCGTGGCCAGGAAACAACTGTACACACCCAGCAATCTGATTACTGGCCAAGTTGCTGGCATTATAGTTGTTGCTGTACCATTTAGTCAAGGGTACTGATGGTGTCCACTCAGCCTTGGTCAAAGATACCTAACTGCCATTATTTCTCCCAAAAAAAACATTGCTGCCTTAAACTCTCATGTGGTGGCAGGGCCAGGACAAGGTATTTTGGTTCCCTACACAGTTAAGACAAATTACCCCCCCCCCCCAATACACCCCTTGGCCCTGAATAATTATTGCCCAAATGACTATTTTTGATGCAGAAAAGTCACATACCCACTGGATTTGACCTCACAATACATTTGTGAATTTATTCAAGCTTTATAAAAAGCTTTGGTCACCTGTTAAAGGTCCCTCTGTACTAGTGGTGTGGTTCTTGCCCAGGGCTTCTCATCCCAATCGGACCAGAAGTGGTAATGTGACGGCCATTGTTCACGTGACGACTAAGCCAAACACTAGCCTCAATGGTCACGTACCATTCACATGTTACCATAGAGGCCAGATGTTGGCTAAACTACACATAAATGACAGACATGACGTCATCACTTACAATCCAATGGGGACCGGATCAATAATGCTCAAATAGAGGAATCTTTATCAGGTGAGTGAAGCTTTTCTATTTGTTTATAAGCCTGTCTGCTACCCTGAAGGTTTTCAAAACTCTCTGAAAACCCCATAAAAGGGGTTGTCTAGGATAGTTTTTTTTAAATGTTCCCACCTCTGTACTCTGGTACCTGCACTGATGGGGCCACATGCACCATTGCAGCCAATCACTGGCCTTAGTAGCGACATGTCCCCAAGTGGCACATAACCCAGCATTGACGTGCTGCGTGCAGCAGTGACACATTACCGCTCATCACAGCATCTAAAGTTTTAAAATGACATGACACCTCTATGACATCAAAGATCAGAAACCTTTAGTACACCAGCTGCTGTGAAACTACAACTTCCAGCAGGCACACTTACTTGGCGATTCTGGCAACTCCAATAGAAGTGAAAGGAGGATTCTGAGAGTTGTAGTTTCAGAACAGCTGGAGTGCCAGAGGTTGCTGATCCCTGTACTACATTAATACAGTAATTGCATCAAGCCTACATTTGCCTGTCTTAGAAGAAGAATAAATCCTTATTGTAAAAAAATTATAATAATACAAGGATAAATAAAAAAAATCTGAATATGATTTTACACACATGCACACTGACATGTACACTGACTTATACACATAACCACAGCAATATGTTGTTACATACACACAGTGGCACATCTTACATACATAGGTGCACTTTTATACAGACATACATATACACGCACATTCTTTTACATCTTCACACACAGGGCCCACTCTCCACCAGTAGACCATCCAGCCTCAGTGGAGGACCACAGCTGGCTGTCTAGCTGGCAAACCATCTTTAAATCTATAATCCTAAGTGCGCTTCCCTCAACACTATTCAGCACCCTATAATTGTGTTGTGGGGAACTCAGTGGTGTGAATAATAAAAAAATGAGATGATCTGTTTTTATTTTTTGACATATTTTACAAAGGAGGTCATCTTGTTTGAGTCTCTGTTAATAGCACTTAGAGATACAGTATGCATTATAGTAAAGATGAGCGAATTTTTAAAAATTTGATTTGTCAGTTCGCCAAATTTTTTGGGGAAAATTTGGTTCGATCCGAATAAATTTGCGGTGAATTACATTAAAAAACAGCTATTTCCAGTCTGCTGAGAGCCTTTATAGTGGTTTAGAACACTGTGCCTTGCAGTAACATGCATAGGGAGTCTGCTTTGATAGTGAAATAATACTGTGAGTCCGTTCAACATGCAGATGACAGGCGTCACTCTTAGAATCACTGCATACTTCACTCATTTGGGCAGCCACGGGGCCAAAACGGATCAAAGAACTTAAGTATGAACTCAGCCTTACAGGTCGATGTTAGCGCCAAGAAGAAGCACATTCCATTTTTACTGTCGCCAGCTGATTCCACATAGATTTCTACAGAACCGATTCTATTAAACGCTTATACAAGTAGAGGCCCCCAGACAGAGTGGAGAGGGTGTCAGCAGTATATTTGTGTTAACGTCACTGATTAATTTGCCCTTCCACTGATCCATCAGAACAATAACCCCCAAAAAATGTATCCTGTCTGTGGATCCGGTCAGCATTTGCTCAATAATCCATCAGTATTGCTAATGAAAAAAAAAAAAAAAAGAAAAAGGAGTGGATCTAAAAAAGATGACACGCGAATGGAATATTTGCATGTCTTCTGTATTTTGTACCCACTCGGTCATTGTGCCACTCGGTGGCCTCCTCATACTGCTGCCAACTCCAGATCCTGTCATTGGGCCACTCTGTGGTCTCCTAATGCTGCTTCCACCTCATCACTATGTCATAGGTCCACTCTGTGGACTTCTTTTGGCTACCAAAACATAAGTCAATTCTGATGGGACATACAGGCTTTACAGCTGCTACACAGACAGGATCTATTGTGTGTCTTATTATTCCTTCCTTCTGACAGATCAGAAGAAATGTCAAATAAATGATGATGTGAGCCATGTTGAAAGCCAAAATAGTGACCAGTCATGAAGTGGATAGGGTGGGAACAACATGAGAAGTCCACAGAGTGGCCCAATGACAGGATCTGGAGTTGGCAGTAGTATGAGGAGGCCACCGAGTGGCGCAATGACCGAGTCTGGAGTTGGCAGCAGTATGAGGAGGCCACCGAGTGGCACAATGACAAAGTCTGGAGATGGCAGCATCAGGAGAAGGCCACCGAGTGGCACAATGACAGAGTCTGTAAGTGGCGTCAGCATGAGGAGACCGAAGAGTGGCCCAATGACAGAGTGCGGATGTGGGGGCAGCAGCTGCATCAGGAGGAGTCCAGCGAGTGGCACAATTACTGTGTCGGGAGGTGGCGAAAGCAGAAGTATCAGGAGGATACCACATAGTGGCAAGGTGACATAGTGTGGAGATGGCAGCAGCAGCATCAGGATACCACAGAGTGGCAAGGTGACATAGTGTAGATAAGGCAGCAGCATCAGGATACCACAGAGTGGCAAGGTGACTTAGTGTGGAGATGGCAGCGGCATCATCAGGAAACCACAAAGTGACCCGGTGACAGAGTGGGGCGGTGGGTGGCAATACCAGTACCCGCTGACAAAGGTGGGTAAAAGAAGGAGCACTTGGCATCAGCTGTGTGGCATCAGGCAGGTGGCAGCATCAGAGTAGTAGCTCTGGTAGGTAGCCAGAAGAAACTGGTCTCTTTTTTCAAGGTGTGGGTGAGACGGCATGGATGAACTAATCAGATGTATCAGGAATTGGTGGTTGGAAATCCTGGCTGATCCACGCCTGATTCATCTTGACAAAGGTCAGTCTCTGCACATTTTGGGTGGACAGGCGAGTTCTTCTTTGGGGTAACTATGGCTCCACACTAAACACTGCTTTGATGCCACACTACTGGCCGGGAAAGACAGCCACAAATCCAGTTTGGCTGCCCAGTAGTCAAGCGGTTCTTCAATATGGGCAGAGTGCTGTCCAAGTATGCCATAACCTAATGGTTCAGGTCCTTCTCCAGGTCTACCTGCTGCTGCTGGTGAGTAGTTTCTTCACTATGCAGGTGAAGAAAGCTACTCATCAGCAACTGTAGGCTGCTGCTGATTGAGCTGGTACTGCTCCTGCCACTCCACCCCTCCCCAGCAACCATGGCAGAGGGCCCCCCCGGTCAGACCTGTGAGAGGATGGACGATGGCGCATATAAGGAGCGGCCAACTGACTACATAGGATGTCTCTGTAGTAGTTAAGTTTGTCCTCCCTCTCAGTGGGTTTAAAAAAATAAGGCCCCCATTCTGGACCGGTAGCGAGGGTCCAACAAGGTGGAGAGCCAGACAATTCGGCTGTCACTACGCAAGCAAGTGAGCATGCATTGGGCCATTTGTGCAAGTGACTCAGAAGGACTCCCGGCCTCCATCTCCTCTGCATACTGCCACAGTGTGTCTGGGTCCTCTGCCTCGTCTTGCTCATTGCCCTGTAGCTACTCTGGCTGCTCATGCTCCCTCCTCTCCTGTCAGATGAGCAGAAAAACTACACATTTGGCTACACATTGCCTGTGCTCAAATGTCCTCCTCCCCCTCCTTCTCATATTCCAGTTCAACCCCCACAGGGCACATGTGGCCATGAGATCTAGGCACCACGTCTCCAGTCCCCTGACCAGTCATTTTTACTACCATCTGTTCCAAGACATGAAGCAGGGGAATAACGTTGTTCATCCCATAGTCCTGGCGACTGACAAAAAAAGGGGCATCCTCAAAGGGCCTAAACAAACAATAGGTGTCACACATTAGCTGCCACTGGCTGACATCGAAGTTATACAGGGGAGAACTCCTATCCGTTCTCATCATAAATAAATTGTTGATGACATTTCTCTGTTCGTATAGTCGGTCCAACATATGGAGGGTGGAATTCCAATGGGTGGAAATGTCACATATCAGCCTATGCCTATGCAGCTCAAGGAGGGTGTAGTTGGAGGTGTACGAGTGGCTGAAGTCTTGTAGATGGGTGAAAGACTTCAGGAACTGCTTGACAATCAGATTGAACATGTGCGCCATGCAGGGCGCATGGCTCAGCCTTCCTTGACACAGCGCAGTCACAATGTTCTTCCCGTTGTTGGTCACCATGTCCGATTTTGAGTTGTCGGGGAGAAAGCCAGAATTTGATTTATTGACGAAGTACAAGGAGCAGTTCCTCCCTTGAGTGACTCCGTTTGCCCAGAGAAACAAGGTGCATAACAGCGTGACACCGCCATGACCCTCACATGTGGTATGCTGGTGGGGCACTGTGACTTGTCCCTGCAGTGGAGGCTGAGGACATAGTGGAGGATGAGGAGGCAGAGGCGTACATTGTCGCACCATTAACAGAGTGACAACGTGAAGGCGGAAGTGGCGTGACCTGTCCAAGTTGCTGGGGTGTCTGTGCAGGAACTACATTCACCCAGTGGGCTGTAAATGACATGTATTGTCCCCAACCGTAGTTTCAGCTCCACACGTCAGCACTGCCTTGTACTTTGGCAGACACCGACAGGTTCAAAGCGTTGCCCACCCTCTGTTCTACATGTGAATGCAGGTCTGGTACAGCCTTTTTGGCAAAGACAGGACAGATTGGGACTCTCCACCTCGGCTCGACACAAGCCGCCAGTTCTTTGTAAAGTGCAAAGTCCACCACTTAGGAAGGGAGGTCCATAAGCACCAGCAACTTGGACATGAGCACGTTCAGGTTCTGCGTAGTTGGATGCATGCACGCATACTGGTGTTTCTTGGCAATCGCTTCAGTGATCGATTGCTGATGGAATGACTGATTAGGAGTAGGAGGAAAAGCAGGATCATCTGGACCAGCAGAATATGGAAATGACAGACAGCTCCCTTTGGCTGAGGTGGTGGAGCCTCTGAAACGCGGTGTGTGCCACCGGGTGAGGCAGTGGTTGCTGTGTTAGGCTCGACCACCACATCGGAGCCACAGTTTTCCCAGTATGGTGATGCTGCACATGTTGACGCAGAGCCATAGTGCCAACATTGGCACCCTGGCCACTCTTCACCTTCTGCCCACAGATATGACATATGGCCACGTTCACCTCCTCTGGTCCTTTGGAAAAATACTGCCATGCGGCCGAGTAGGTGATTTTCCCCACAACAGTCTGAACTGACTGACTGCTACTACTACTACCTCCGTGAACCCCTGTACCACTATTTCCTGGGCAGGTAGGCTGCAGCCACCCTGATGACTCCCAGCCATGCGACCACCTTGCTGGCACCACCACTGCCTCATGGGCCAGCTGCCACCCTCTTCTCCTAATGATGATGAAGCTCCTTCTGCACCCGGTTCCCAAATGCGATCGGCTTTATCATCATCGAGTAGTCTCTGCACATCACTGATGTCCTCCTCAACAGTCTCTGGGTCAGGAGCCTGACCAGTCGCAACACCACCACCCATGCCACTCTACTCATCACTACTTGCTTGCCTAGTGGAAGAGGCGGCGGATGTCTCCTCCAGATCTTGGCTGGGCAGTAGCTGCTGACTGTTCTTTAGTAGCTTGACCTCACCGTATAGTGTTGCTGAGCCCACAGCATAGAATACTGAGGGAATAGTGAAGGCCAAGGGCAGGTTGAGGACAGGTGAGGGCACAGGGCCTGCTCATGTGCCTTGCCAACTAAGGGTTGTGTCTGACTAACCCACCAACTGTTGACTGGGGGTGTCTGATGTCACTTGGGATGAAGTGAATGACCGAGTTAACCAATCAAGAATTGCTTGGTTGCTGGTCAAGACAGGACCGCTAGATGACAACAGGAGCTCAGGCCTGTCGCTGTGACTCCTGCTGCCATGCTCCCTTACTCTTCTGTGACCTGTGCCTACGCCAGAAACATTTTGGCCTCTGCCTGTGCATGACCTGGCACTTCTCTTTCTGACATACTGTTAGCCGAACTAAATAAACAAAAATGAAATCTAAACACCCCTAAAAGTGCCAAATATATTTTTATTTTTGTACTGAAATAAGCCACTAAACACTTTCATCACATATAGCTGTAGATGTAAACTGAGAATAGATTTCTCTTTTTGTACTGAAATAGGCCAGTAAGCGCTTTTAGCGCAAATAACTGCAAAAATGAGCTGCGTATCTATTTTTCTCTTTGTACTGAAAAAGGCCACTAAACGCTTTCACCACATATAACTGCAGAAGTGAACTGTGCATATATTTTTCTTTTTCCACAGATATAAGCTAATAAAGGCTTTTCAACATAGCACTGGCACCCCAAGAACAAATTGCTGGAATGACAGAGCTGTATAATAGCTATATGGATCCCCAAATTATCTTTCCCTGCACTTGTAAATAGCTTTTCTAACACTGCCCCTTGTGCCTTCTGACGTCTCTCCCTGCACTAAGATGCTGTGAAATGATTCCTCCGTATCCTTCCCCTGCACTAATAAATCGTTTTTTCATTTTTTTTTTTTTCACAATGAGGTTTTTCCTATTGCTGTCCCTAGGGCCTTCTCAAGTCTCTGCCTGCACTCAGAATGCTGGAAAATGTCTGAATCTAAGATGGCCGCACAGGGCTGGCTGGCTGCTGATTGGCTGCATTATGCATGTCAGTCTGGTTGATCCCGCCTTCCCATACTTCCTTGCTCCATGTCCTCACATGTGCAGCAGCCATTTTAGAAAAAATGTGATTCGTTATCACGAAGCGCGAGGAAATTTGCATTCGGTTCGAATCAAATTTTTCCTGAAATTTGGATCGAATTCCATTTTGTCAGCTTCGATTCGCTCATCTCTCTTTATTTTTATTTAATTCTTGTATTAAAAAATTACAAAAAAAACAAACAAACATAAAAATAGCAACACATTTTAGCAATAGCAAAATAGCAATACATTTTACACTTGGATAGTAAAAACAAGCATCAACCAGAGAATGATGAGAGTAATAAAGACAAATAGATGAATAGGGGTGGTAGGGCATCCATTCCCCTCCCACGTAAATACCCTCTACATGGAAATACTTGACTTATCCAGTACATAACAATAAATATCACATTTATTATCTTATCTCTAACCCTTTACTCCTTCTTATCCCCCTCCCCCCGCCCACCGTTTCCCACTCCTTATCCCCCTACCCTATACCCACAACCACCCCATCCACCTCAGGTAGGTGGAAGAGAAAAAAAAAAAAAAAATATATATATATATTGTGGGGAATTGCTCTGGTAGACAGGCTTATGGACGCAGTATAGAGGCAAGGTATACAGTTCTCTGGGTAAAGCAGAAGTGTTTTATTCACACTCAGCAAAACAGAAACAGTCTTTAGTGCTTGTTCACACAAGGCAAAACAGAAACAGTCTTTAGTGCTTGTTCACACAAGGCAAAACACACGGCAAAAACATCAGTCCCACAGCAAGGTCACCTGAGTGGTCGGTGTTAGTTCACACCTGGCAGTTAGCTCGGCCACGCAAAGTTTCCACCAGCGGCTTCCAGGCAGACTGCACGCCTGTTTGCAGACTCTTGCTCTCAGCCCTGAGAGCTCCACAGCAACACCAGCAGCTTCCAGGATAATCACCTCCCACCTGCTGAGGTGGCTGCCTTTAAAGGCCCGGAAAGTCCGGCCTGGACCGTGGGGAATAGTCTCCCACCCAGCACTTGACTATTCCCAATAAGAGCCGGCCCGGATCGGCTTTGTAGCCATACTAAATATCAATGTGTCAAGCAGCACTAGCTGCTACTGACACACAAAAATCTGGCTCTTATCTCACCGAGGCCAGGAACCTCGGTGACACGTACCTTCCGTCGACGACGGAACCTTGCGCCCTCTTACATACCCCCCTTTGTTCAACCTTGAGGGGTGAACACACATGAGACAGTGGACGCGGGACAGGGCATCTGCATTACCCTGCAAGCGGCCTGCCCTGTGTTCTACTGAGAACTTGAAGTTCTGTAAGGACAGGAACCACCTGGTGACCCGAGCATTCCTCTCCTTGGCCTGGCTCATCCACTTGAGAGGGGAATGGTCGGTCACCAGACGGAACCTCCTCCCTAACAAGTAATAGCGGAGAGACTCGAGTGCCCACTTGATAGCCAGGCACTCCCTCTCCACTATGCTATACCTGGTCTCGGCTGGGTTGAGCTTATCGGCTCAGGAAGACAACGGGATGTTCTTCGCCGTTGACTTCCTGAGACAGTACAGCACCGAGGCCTACCTCTGAGGCATCCGTCTGTACTATGAACTCCCTGTTGAAGTCGGGCGTCACCAAAATCGGGGACCCACACAGGGCCGACTTCAATGCAGAGAAAGCCTCTTCTGCCTTCTCACTCCAGTGAACCTTTCCGGACTTTCGTCCTTTCAACAGGTCTGTCAATGGTGCTGCTATCGTGGCAAAGTGGGGCACAAACCTCATGTAGTACCCTACAATCCCCAGGAACGATTTTACCTGCCTGGTGGTGACCGGTCGGGGCCAATTACGTATTGCCTCTATCTTATTTACCTGCGGCTTGATGACTCCCCGCCCAATGACATACCCCAGATACTTGGTCTCTTCTAACCCAATTGCACACTTTTTGGATTAGCGGTTAGTCCAGCTTTTCTAAGGGCATCCACTACCGCCTGCACTTTGGGCAAATGGCTTTCCCAGTCGGTGCTGTGGATGACTACATCATCTAAGTAGGCCGAAGCGCACCGACGATGAGGTCGCAGCACAATGTCCATTAACCTTTGGAAGGTGGCGGGGCGCCATGCAGGCCAAAGGGTAATACCTTATAATGATACAGGCCCTGCGGGTAACAAAAGCAGTTTTTTCCTTGGCCGACTCCGTTAAGGGTACCTGCCAGTACCCTTTAGTGAGGTCTAGCACAGAAAAATAACGGGCTTGCCCTAAATTCTCAACAAGCTCGTCTACCCGGGGCATGGGATATGCATCAAACTTGGACACTTCATTTAACTTGCGAAAATCGTTGCAGAACCGCAACGTCCCATCTGGCTTAGGTATTAGGACTATGGGACTCGCCCATTCACTTTTCTGACTCCTCAATGACATCGAGCTTCAACATTAATTGCACTTCCTCCGCGATGGCCCGTCGCCGAGCCTCGGGTACCCGGTATGGTTTTAACCGGATCTTGGCCTGAGGCTCCGTGACGATATCATGTTGGATGAGGGAAGTGCGGCCAGGGAGGTCCGAGAACACATCCGTGTTCCGACTGATGAACTCCCTGACTTCCTGAACTTGTTTGGAAGACAGGCTGTCTGCAATTTTACCGTGGTTACTGCTTCACAGGCCTCAAACTGTGGGGCTGGACCCTTTCACCTAGAAGCCCTGGACGGGGGCTGTTGTCGGACGAGTCCCTATCTTTCCACGGCTTTAGTAAATTCACATGGTACACCTGCTCCGGCTTGCGCCGCCTGGCTGGTGTACTTTGTAATTTACTTCCCCTACCTTCTCGATCACCTCATAGGGCCCCTGCCACCTAGCTAGGAACTTGCTGTCAAGGGTAGGTACCAGAACCAAAACCCGATCTCCCGGATTGAAATCCCGTACCCGAGCCTGACGATTATACACCCTACTCTGGGCTTGTTGCGCTGCCTCCATATGCTCCCGGACCAGCGGCAACACCCTTTCCATCCGTTCCTGCATCTGGGTGACATACTCAATGACACTTTTGTGGGGGACGGGTTGTTGTTCCCATGCTTCCTTGGCGATGTCTAACAGGCCCCGAGGGTGTCGGCCATAAAGCAGTTCGAAGGGCGAGAACCCAGTAGAGGCCTGGGGCACTTCTCGCACTGCGAACATGAGATAGGGCAGAAGCAGGTCCCAGTCCCTCCCATCTCTAGACACCACCCTTTTTAACATATTTTTTAAAGTTTGGTTAAACCTTTCGACGAGACCGTCTGTTTGCGGATGGTAAACGGACGTCCGCAACTGTTTAATACGCAGCAATTTACACAGTTCCCTCATAACCTTGGACATAAAGGGGTCCCTTGGTCTGTCAGAACCTCCTTAGGCAGGCCCACCCGGAAAACATTTCCATTAATTCCTTAGCTATGAGCTTAGCTGATGTATGTCGCAGGGGCACCGCCTCCGGATACCGAGTGGCGTAATCGAGAACGACTAGAATGTGTTGGTGGCCCCTAGCGGACTTTGGTATGGGCCCTATTAGATCCATAGCGATTCGTTCAAATGGTACCTCTATGATTGGTAGAGGTACCAGAGGACTACGGAAATGTGGCTGGGGGCTATTTACCTGACAGGTTGGACAGGACTTACAATAATTTTCTACCTCCTTGAACACACTGGGCCAATAAAACCGCTGCAGTATGCGGTCCTGGGTTTTCTGCCATCCCAAGTGTCCCCCAAGAACATGTTGGTGGGCAAGCTCCATAACTAGCTTGCGATACGCTGTGGGCACCACCAACTGTTCAATAAGCTCTCCCCGGATTTTGTTCACCCGATACAACATTTCCTGGTGAACAACAAAACGGGGAAACATTAACTCAGCCCCAGGTTTTTGGGGTTTACCATCAATTATCACAACGTTCTCCCAGGCCCTGGCTAGGGTTTGGTCCCGGTGTTGCGCGGTCCCAAAGTTTTCTCCGGAGACACTGAGGTCTGCCAACTCAGGCCCCGGTGGCAAGCCCTCCATGTCTCCCACCATTACACTCAGTGGGGTTGTCTCCTCCTCATTCACAGAATTAGTGGTCACCCCTACTGCTGGTGCCTCTGCCTCGGGTTCCTCGGGTTCGGGACCCGGACATTTTTCTTCCCCACAGGTAGGCAACCCATTCCTCCACAAAGACCAGAACAGGGGAAAGTCCCTCCCCAATATTGCGGCATAAGGGAGCCGTCTCCCCACTCCCACGACATGTGGCACCTCTCTCCCACCCACCGTCAGGGTAACCTTAGTAGTGGGATACTCCCGGCGATCCCCATGTATACAGATAATGGTAAGGGTTCGCCCTTCTGGGAGTTTTTCCGTTACCAACGACTCATGGACCAGAGTTACCAGGCTCCCAGAGTCCAGCAGGGCCTGCACGGAGTGTCCATTAACCATGATGTCACACATTGGAGGGGTGTCCGCGACAGCAGAGGGTCAGCTATATACACTGGTTGGGCAAAAGAGAGGACCGGCGAGCGAACCCGCAGTCCATGGGTTCGGATGCCCTAGGGCAGTTGGCGGCCACATGTCCCCAGTCCTGACAATCCCAACACCTGACCCCCGCAGCCTCCCTCCTCCCCAGGGTATTCCTCCCACGGACCGGAGATCCACGCCTCCTTATGAGGTAGGATCCCTTTTCCAGGATCCCGGGTCGGCAACTGGGGCTGTCGTGACTTCGGTAGTACCGCAGAGTCCTTCAACAAATCCTGAGTGGCCATATACCTCTCCACCAGGCTAACCAGTTGTTCCAGGTTGCCTGGATCGCCTTGTCCCACCCAGCGCTGTATGGCTCTCGGGAGGGTACGCACAAACCTGTCGACCACGACCTCTTTCAACCATCTGAGAAGGGCTCAACAGTTCAGGCTGGAGCCATTTTTTTACTAGGTGAAGTAAGTCATAGGCTTGTGACCGGACGGGTCGGGACTCGGAAAACACCCACTGACACACTCTGTGCGCTCGCACATAGGTGTTTACTCCCAACCTGGCCAACACCTCACCTTTTAGCCTCTGATAGTCCTTTGCCTCCTCACAGCTGAGGTCAAAATAGGCCTTTTGTGCGTCCCCCACCAGAAAAGGCGCCACCACCTCAGCCCATTGCTCCAATGGCAGCCTCTCTTGCTCGGCGGTTCTTTCAAACACAGTCAGGAATGCCTCTATATCGTCTTCTGGACCCATTTTCCTCAGGGCGGATCGGACTTTGTCCCTCGCCGTAGACACAGTCGGGGCTGTCGTGGTTGCAACTCCTTGCTGGGACGTTCGCACCGACTCCTGCAAGGCTATCAGCTGCTGCATTAGGAGATTGTTCGTCTGCTGCTGTGCACACATAGCCTCCTCATGTCTTTTTGCTGTAGCTCATTAGCCTGTTGCTGCTGTACGTTAGCCTCCATGAGAGCTTTCACAGCAGCCTCCATGTTGCCAGAAACCACAAAAGTTGCAGGCCTGATATATGACATGCAGTCCAACAAAGCAAAAACAAAAAGTCTCGGCGTTCAGACCAGCCTCACTGCGCTTGCCCGCATCCGACACCAAATGTGGGAATTGCTCTGGTAGACAGGCTTGCGGACGCAGTATAGAGGCAAGGTATACAGTTCTCTGGGTAAAGCAGAAGTGTTTTATTCACACTCGGCAAAACAGAAACAGTCTTTAGTGCTTGTTCACACAAGGCAAAACAGAAACAGTCTTTAGTGCTTGTTCACACAAGGCAAAACACACGGCAAAAACATCAGTCCCACAGCAAGGTCACCTGAGTGGTCGGTGTTAGTTCACACCTGGCAGTTAGCTCGGCCACGCAAAGTTTCCACCAGAGGCTTCTAGGCAGACTGCACGCCTGTTTGCAGACTCTTGCTCTCAGCCCTGAGAGCTCCACAGCAACACCAGCAGCATCCAGGATAATCACCTCCCACCTGCTGAGGTGGCTGCCTTTAAAGGCCCGGAAAGTCCGGCCTGGACCGTGGGGAATAGTCTCCACCCAGAACTTGACTATTCCCAATAAGAGCCGGCCCGGATCGGCTTTGTAGCCATACTAAATATCAATGTGTCAAGCAGCACTAGCTGCTACTGACACACAAAAAATCCGGCTCTTATCTCACCGAGGCCAGGAACCTCGGTGACACGTACCTTCCGTCGACAGACGGAACCTGCGCCTCTTACAATATATATTGTAAGAGGGTGCAAGGTGTTGTATTTGATAGCAGGTACGTGTCACCGAGGTTGCTGGCCTCGGTGAGGTGAGAGCCGGGTTTTGTCTGCAGCAGCTAGTGCTGCTCTGTTAAATAGCATGGCTGCAAAGCCGATCCGGGCCGGCTCTTACTGGGAGCAGCTAAAGAGTAGGGTGGGTGGCTGCTCCCACGGTCCAGTCCATGTTTTGGGCTGGGTATAAAGCGCAGCCAGCAGCTGTGTCTGAGGGTGTGATTATCCTGGAGCCTGCAAACAGGGCTGAGGAATTCTCTGTCCTGGAGGAAGGAGCTCAGCAAGGTGGTGTTTCCCTGCGACCTGAAGGTGGAATCGCCTGCGGCTGAGCCGACTGCTAGGTGTGAACCCGCACCTAAACCACCCAAGGTGACTGGACCCTGTGTTGGCCTGTTTTTGTTTTGCCACAGTATTTCCGTTGTGTGTGAACTGTCACCAAGAGACTGCTTTTCATTTTATGGCGTGCAAGTGTGAATAAAACACTGTTTGATGCACAATCTGGACTCCTTGTTTTGCCTCTAAACTGCACCCGCACCGCTGTCTACCAGAGCGACTCCCCACATTATATATATACAGTCATGTGAAAAAATTAGGACACCCTTTTAAAGCATGTGTTTTTTTGTAACATTTTTAATAAATGGTTATTTCATCTCCGTTTCAACAATACAGAGAGATTAAAGTAATCCAACTAAACAAAGAAAACTGAAGAAAAGTCTTTTCAAGATCTTCTGTAAATGTCATTCTACAAAAATGCCTATTCTAACTGAGGAAAAAGATAGGACACCCTCACATGTATTCCCTCTTAAATTGGCTCAGATCTCACACAGGTATATCACACCAGGTGCACATAATTAGTAGATCGTTACTCTGCATGTTGAATGAGGCTTGCCCTATTTAAACCTCAGACATTTAGTTTGGTGTGCTCCTGACTGTTGAAGTGAGAGTGAGCACCATGGTGAGAGCAAAAGAGCTGTCAGAGGACTTCAGAAAAAAGATTGTAGCAGCCTATGAGTCTGGGAAGGGATTTAAAAAGATCTCAAAGATTTTGAAATCAGCCATTCCACTGTCCGGAAGATAGTCTACAAGTGGAGGGCTTTCAAAACAACTGCCAACATGCCCAGGACTGGTCGCCCAGCAAGTTCACCCCAAGAGCAGACCGCAAGATGCTAAAAGAGGTCTCCAAAAACCCTAAAGTGTCATCTCGAGAACTACAGCAGGCTCTGGCTACTGTTGATGTAGAAGTACATGCCTCTACAATCAGAAAGAGACTGTACAAGTTTAACTTGCATGGGAGGTGTGCAAGGAGGAAACCTTTGCTTTCCAAGAGAAACATCGAGGCCAGA
Organism: Bufotes viridis; assembly: GCA_033119425.1. Lineage (NCBI taxonomy): Eukaryota > Metazoa > Chordata > Amphibia > Anura > Bufonidae > Bufotes > Bufotes viridis. The sequence goes on from CM065590.1 coordinate 10,502,005, forward strand.
CTGACATTTGCCAGAGATAAAGTTGACAAAGACCAGGACTTCTGGAATAATGTTCTTTGGACAGATGAGTCCAAAATTGAATTATTTGGACACAACAGCAGAGGACATGTTTGGCGTAAACCAAACACAGCATTCCAAGAAAAGAACCTCATACCAACTGTGAAGCATGGAGGTGGAAGTGTCATGGTTTGGGGCTGCTTTGCTGCAGCAGGACCTGGTCAGCTCACCATCATAGAATCCACGATGAATTCTACTGTGTATCAGAAGGTGCTTGAAGAACATGTGAGACCATCAGTTAGAAAATTAAAGCTGAAGCGGAACTGGACCATGCAACATGACAATGACCCAAAACATACTAGTAAATCAACCAAAGATTGGCTGAAAAAGAAGAAATGGAGAGTCCTGGAATGGCCAAGTCAAAGTCCAGATTTGAATCCCATTGAGATGCTGTGGGTGACTTGAAAAGGGCTGTACGTGCAAGAAACCCCTCAAACATCTCACAGCTGAAAAAGTTCTGCATTGAGGAGTGGGGTAAAATTTCCTCAGACCGATGTCGAAGACTGGTAGATGGCTACAAGAACCGTCTCACTGCAGTTATTTCAGCCAAAGGAGGTAACACTCGCTATTAGGGGCAAGGGTGTCCTATCTTTTTCCTCAGTTAGAATAGGCATTTTTGTAGAATGACATTTACAGAAGATCTTGAAAAGACTTTTCTTCAGTTTTCTTTGTTTAGTCGGATTACTTTAATCTCTCTGTATTGTTGAAACGGAGATGAAATAACCATTTATTAAAAATGTTACAAAAAACCACATGCTTTCAAAGGGTGTCCTAATTTTTTCACATGACTGTATATATATATATATATAATTTATTTATTTTTTATATATCTTAACCACTGAGTCCAAAATTTTTCATGTCTATAGCCTCTATTACAATTGGAATTCATCAAATTTTTCCATTCTTTTATTGTTGGTAAGGCCTCATGCACATGACCGTTGTATGTTTGCACATTTTTTCCATTTTTTTTCACGGATAAGATGCTTCCCCATTCATTTCCATGGGTCCGTCAAAAAAAGCGGATGGTCAAACGTTTTTGTTCTGCGTCCGTGGTCCGTGTTTACATTCCATCAAAAAATAGAGCATGTCCTATTTTTTCACATTTGCGGACAAGGATAGGCATGATAACAATGGACCTGCCATAAAAACGGATCAGCCCAAAACGGTCCGTCATTCATTTTTTTGGCGGACGCAAAATTTGCAGACGGAACAGACGCGGAAACAAACAACGCTCGTGTGCATGAGGCCTAACTCAGGGCGCATCCATCTGCTTGCTAACAGTAGACGAGCTATAAAGCATGATTTAAATAGCATAATTTCATTCTCTTTTGATAGATCATGAGGAATTTCCCCCAAAATACATATACATATTCGCTCATCTCTAAATTACAGCAGTCACATGGACAAGGCAGCAGTAGTCTGGGACTGACTCTTTGACTTCTGTAGGAGAGTTTTCTCAACATGCTCTGGGACTTATGCAAAGGTCACTGCAAAGGGAATGTGGGTAGATAAACTGTGACATAACCTATTTTTATGGGTCGATCATATGCTATCTACAGATAAGTGTTACCTGAATCATGAGTCATTGAATCATGCTTCTGAAGAAAATGAGATGACGCTTAAATCTTGATTTTCGCAGAACAGGCACTGTCAGTCACCAGTCTGTTACTAGGCTTAGTGGTCAGAGTGAAATGTGCAAAATTTTGAGACATTTTTTTTTTTAGTATATGACAGAACATGAACAATAAAAAAAAAAAAATTCTAACATTTAGGTCATTTTCTGATGATATACCCCCTTTCTTTTTCCTTTTTTTTTATTGTTGCAGGAGAGCAATCTTACTGTCGATGTACAGTTTTTCCTCTTAGGATTTCAAAGTACTCAACATTTTAAAATGTTCCAGTTCTGTCTTCTTCTGGTGGTTTACTGTGGGACAATATGTGGGAATCTCCTGATCATCATCCTGGTTTCTACCAGAAAGAACCTCCACACTCCAATGTACTTCTTCATCTCACAACTGTCCATCAGTGACATCTTATTGACCACAGATATTGTCCCCAACCTGCTCCACATCCTACTGAATAATGGGGGGACCATTACTTTTATTGGTTGCATGACTCAGTTTTTGTTTTTTTGTGTCTCAGAAGCATTTGAATGTCTACTCCTCACAGTGATGTCTTATGACAGATATGTGGCCATCTGTAATCCGCTCCGTTACACCTCCATCATGACAAGAGCCTATTGTTTAGTATTAACCTCCATGTGCTGGGTGTTAGCTTTTTCCATTGCATTGACTGACAGCTTCACAATATCAATGCTGACGTTTTGTGGACCAAATATCATTGACCATTTTTTCTGTGATCTCATCCCTTTACTCGAAATCACCTGTTCTAGTACTTACACTATTGAGTTAGAGGTCTATATAGTATGTTTCCTAGTACTGTTGATCCCCATCATAATAATAATATTTTATGCTAATATTATTGTCACCATCTTACGGCTCCAATCTAATATCAGTAGACAGAAAGCCTTCTCCACCTGTAGTGCCCACCTCACTGGTGGTCTCCATATTTTACATTACGCTACTGAGTGTTTATTATTCCCCTAAAGGAGGCCAAACCATAAACCTTAGTAAAGTTCTCTCCGTGCTATATACTGTATTTACTCCATTCATCAACCCCATTATATACAGTTTGAGGAATAAGGAAATCAAAAAATCTTTACAGGAAATAACCAACAAATTTGAAATTTATAACAATGGTATAATAATCTATAGGTAAAGTAATGTGAGTAAAAAAAATATTTTCCTAGATATTCCTTATTGCAGAATTGTTGTAATTTTTTTTTGTACTGATCATTTTAATGCTTACAATGGCAATTGCAAAACTTCAGAACTTTTGTTTCTGCCTATTAATCTAGAAAAAAAAAAAGGCACAATATTCCCAAAAGTAACACATGAGGCAATTTACCCTAAAATCTTCATCATAATCCAAGTAGTGATCATTGGCAAAATTGAGAGCATGGGTGGGATTTTAAGATCATTTCTGACCCAGATCACTGACCCAGCCCCCTGGACGGCCCATTGTGTCGGGGGTTGGGTCAGTGACTGAACCCTTGTCGAGGTATCTTGACTGGCTGCTGCGTCCTATTTTGTGTAGGTTCCCCACGTATCTAGGTGACACCAACGACTTCCTCAGGGCATTGGAGGATTTTCAGTGGCGTGATGGTTGGAGTTTGGTGTCCCTGGACGTGGTGAGCCTCTACACTCGTATCCCACAACGGATGGGAGTTGACGCAGTTCTCGAGCTCATCGAGCACACCGGTAGGGACCCATTATTTGGGGAATTCATAGAGGAGTCTCTATTGTTTGTCCTGGAGAACAATGTCTTCCAGTTCAATGACCAATGGTTTAGGCAAATTTTGGGACAGCCATGGGGACGCCCGTCTCATGCACTTTCGCGAATATCTTCTTAGGCAGGTTTGAGGACAAGTTCATTTTTTCTACTTTGAATCCCTTCCTCAGCTCCATTTGTATGTTCTTGCGCTACGTGGATGATATCTTCATGGTGTGGTCGGGGACACAGGAGCAGTGTGAGCAATTTGTGGCACATCTCAACAGTGCGAACAACATGAACATGATGTTCACCCTCAATTTTGGGGGGTCGTCCATCGAGTTCTTGGATGTCCGCGTAACTGTGGTAGATGGTGCCTTGAGTACCGAAGGGTACCGTAAGCCCACTGCGACCAATACCCTGCTACACCGTGAGAGCTATCATCCACGTAGCGTAAAGGAATCTGTCCCGTATGGACAATTTTTAAGACTCAGGCGTATAAACAGCCAGGACGACACTTTCTTGAGACAGTCTGAGGAATTGATGAATAGGCTAATTCAGCGTGGATACCAAGTAAAGCAACTGGAAAAAGCCCTGGAAAAAGCGATGGGTCACACGCAGAAATCGCTGCTAGCGAGAGGAGGTCACAAGAAGAAGGTACTAGAGGAAGGTCAGGGTAGGTTCGTGTTCATATTCAAACATAGTCCAATGGCGGACATTATAAAGAAATGTATCCTGAGCAATTGGGAGATTTTAAGGTCTGAGGAGAGTCTGAAGGAGGTAGTGGATCAAAAACCTATCGTAACATTCAGGAGATGTCGTACTTTTAGAGATGTGCTAGTACGCAGTAGGTTCAGCACACGTAAGGAAAAGGATTGGTTGTCACTTAGAAAACCTTTGGGTAATTACCGTTGTGGAAACTGTTCACTATGTAGCTATATGTTGCGAGGGCGCCATTTGTTTTTGGAGGTATCGAACATTATGTTAGTCAATTCATTACGTGCAGAACAACCTTTGTGGTTTATGTAATTATTTGCGTCTGCGATGCCTTCTATATAGGGAAGACCAAGAGATCCCTATTGAACGCATACGCGAACATCGAAATTCCATCCGCACAGGTAAGGGATGCACCCGCTTGATCGATCATGTGAAACATCGGCATGGAGGAAACGCGGACGTGCTGAGGTTTGCAGGTTTGGAGCATGTACCCCCACCAGTTCATGGAGGGGATAGACATTGCTCACTGCTACAGAAGGAAGCGATGTTTATCATAAAAGCTGATGCCACAGGTCCTTTGGGTTTGAACGAACGTAACGACCTGTCGATGTTCACATGATACGTTAAGCTTGGGTTGCGGCCATTGCAGGAACCGCGATTTTGGCCGTATGCGATTTTTCGCATCCGGAATTTTCGCGTCTCTGCTTGTGTAGGGATACCTGGTACTCTTTCCATCGTCAGTTAAGGTGTACGCGGTAGAAATTAACTTGATCGCGATTTTACTGCGATCCCCGCATCCCTTTGTGTATTTACTTAGTATGCTGCTCGTTTATTTGTTTTTAATATGTTTCCTTTGTATCACTATTATGGCGCAAGCGCTGTTTGTTGAGCGTCCCTGGCTGCCAGGTGATGGGCAGGTCCAGTCCCACCGGCAGTGACGCATATAACCAGCGCAAGCGCGATCTTTTATATGACTGAACAGCCGGATGAAGCGGTGAGTCCGCGAAACGGCCGTCGCTGTTTTCTGTGAATTTGCTGTCCATGTGAGTCCCCCTGTTTCGATTTGTTCTCTGCAATAAAGAAGACTTTGAAGGGATGGTGAGTGCGCCTATCTATTCTACTTGTTGTGCTATATTGCTTCTGTCGAGGCTAGCACCCCGGTCCCAGGATTGTCGGATGAGGCCATAGTGGAGTCCTCACACGTGTTTTACAGGCACAGGGCAGTGCCCTCGTTCACTCTTTTTGACTATTAAGATCATTTCTTCTTCTGATACCAAAATGTGTATAGATGAGCAAAATCCTCTATTTTTCAGACGGGAGACAAACCCGAATCTTTTCAGGTTTGTTTCAGATAAATCCAGTAGAACAGTGCATAGCGCCATTTTGCTGCACATGTCAGCTGGAAAAAAAAAAGATGAAGAAAATGGGTGCTCACGATGAAGAAGATTGGTGCTCACATGACCCTGAGAGGAAGAATACTAGAATACTACTGGTAACTCAGTGTTAAGTCAACTCGCATATTTAATTACATTTATTTATTTTTTTCTAAAAAAAAACCAAAAAACGTTAAATTAATTGATTGATTACATGATATTAGGGCTAAATCTGTCTATTTATTTATCTCCACACAGTTCCAATTGTTTATTTATTTATTTATTTATTTATTTATTTATTTTGTTTGGGGATGGGGGGGTTAATTAATTTCATTAAACCAGCGTATAGGTGATCAGTACACCAATACACAGGGTAGTTCACCACATCATCTGTGAAAGATAACGTGATATTAAGCATCAGGCCTGGCCTTTAACAATTTATTTCCATTTATTGTATATTCATACGGTTGTGATTTAACTTTTTTGGGGGGCTTCAATTTAATTAAACCAGCATATAGGTGATTAATACACCAACAGACAGAGTAGCGTTCCACATGATCTGTGAGTGATAGCGTGATGTTAAGCTGAAGACCTGGCCCTAAATCATTAATTTCTTTTTATTGAATATCCAGATGGTTGTAATTTTATTTTTTGGAGAGGTTCAAATTAAATAAACCAGAATATAGGTGATCAGTACACCAATGCACAGGGTAGTGCAACACATTACCTGTGAGTGATAATGATAATAATATTAAGCGTGACATGACTATGGTGCTTCTTACCTGCTTGTAAAAGGGCCACTCATTGAAAGGGCCCAAAACGTTGCTATGTCTGCACTTTTCATGGCTGAATAAAATAAAGATATGTAGCAAATTCTGATCTTTGCACCTTCTTAAAGCTGACTGAAATGTAACTGCACAAATTCGACATACCAGTTGATGTGGCTAGAGTATTTTCCAAAGTGATATTAAGCGTCAGGTAGGCCCTTAATCATCTGTTTACGTTTATTCTATATCCAGAATTTACACAGCTTTAATTTTGAATGGAAATGTGGGGGAGTGCTTGTCCTGATTGGCTCCCAGGCCAACAGCTCAGAATGAGCCAATCAGTGCTTCAGTTGGCGAGGAGGTGCCATATCAGAATAAGCAGCACATCATTATGTGTTGAGCTGTGAATGAACCCAGGGATTCCTCTGTTCCAGGCGGCAGCTCTTCCAACTGAGCTATTCAGCTTCCTGGACAGCTCCTGTGCTGAACTAAAGCCAAGCCCCTTGTGCCTCTTGTTCTGTTTCCGCCTCCCTGGTTTGCCCCACCTTGTTCCCCGATTGGACAACCTATTTAAACCCAGCCTTGCACTTCCTGCTTTGCAAGATTATCGTGCTCTCAGCCTGTAATCAAGCTACTCTCCTGCGCTGCTGGGAATACTGACGCTCATCCTGTGCATCGACCCTGGCTTCCTCCAGACTATGGTACTTGCCTACTCCTCTAATCCTGACACTCATCCTGTGCATCGACCACTGGCTTCCTAAAGACTACGGTATTTGCCTACTCCTCTAATCATGACGCTCATCCTGTACATTGACCACTGGCTTCCTCCTGACTACGTTAACGGCCTTGTAATTACCCAAAGCAGTCGCAATAAAAGACTCCAAACCAGACCCGGACCATTACAGTAACAGAAAAATTACCTTAAGGAGCCAATCAATCAATCAATCCAGCTTACATTCTACTGCCAGCGACAATGACGTTCAAATGTTCTATTGTTTTTTTAGGGGGTTTCAATTTGGTGATCAGTAAATTAATACACAAGGTGGGGCACCAAATTATTTGTGAGTGATAATGTGATATTAAGCATCAGGCCCCAATCATACTTTTCCATTTATTCTATATCCACATGGCTGTAATTTTATTTTTTGGGGTTTTCAAATTAAGAAAACCTGCACATACATTATTAGTAGAGATTAGCGAATTTCTCAAAAATTTGATTTGGTTGATTTGCCGAATTTCCCAATAAGATTTGATTTGAATTTACTCATGACAAATCGCATAAAAAAACATCAATTTCCTGGCTGCGGAGAGCCTATATAGTGGTGTAGAACACTGTACCTTGCAGAAACATGCACTATTAGAATCACAAAAAACTTCACTTATTTGGGCAGTTATGGGGCCAAAATTGACCAAATAACTCAAGTGTGAAATCAGCCGTACAGGTCAAGGTTACAGGTTAGAGCCAGGTAAAAAGAGCCATGCAGAGGCCCAAGATCCCACTATAGAGTCAAAGAGCGCACTCCTTTTACACTGTCATCAGATGATTCCACATAGATGTCTACAGAACCTGTTCTATTAAACGCTGATACAAGTAGTGGAGAGGGTGTCAGCAGTAAGTTTGTGTTGACATTACTGATTATTTTGCCCTTCCTCTGATCCGTCAGAACAATATCCCCCAAAAACTAATCCTGTCTGTTGAGCATCGAACTACACTCAGTCAGCATTTGGTCAAAAATCCAAATAAATGATGATGTCATCCATGCGAAAAATGCTAAATAGTGGCCCAGTTATGGAGTGGGGAGGGTGGAAAAAGCATGAAAAGCCAAAGAGTGGCCCAATGACAGAGTGTTGGGGTGGCAGCAGCATAAGGAGACCACAGAGTGGCCCAGTGACATAGTGCTACGGTAGCAGCAGCATGAGGAGTCCACAGAGTGGTGAGTTGGCAGCAGCATGAGGAGACCACAGAGTTGCACAGTGATGTAGTGGTGAAGTGGCAGAAGCATCAGTAGACCATAGAGAGGCCTAGTGACATAGTGGTGAGTTGGAAGCAGCATGAGGAGACCACAGAGTGGTGATGTGGCAGCAGCATAATGAGACCACAGAGTGGTAATATAGCAGTAGTATGAGGAGACCACAGAGTGGTGATGTGGTAGCAGCATGATAAGACCACAGAGTGTCGCAGTGACAGAGTTGGGAGGTGACAGCAGCATGAGGAGACCACAGAGTGGTGATGTGGCAGCAGCTGAGAAGACCACAGAGTGTCCCAGTGACATAGTGGTAAGGTGGCAGCAGCATGAGGAGACTACAGAGTGGTGAGGTGGCAGCAGCATAAGAAAACCACAAAGAGGATGATGGGTGGCAGTTGGAGCACCTGGCATCAGGTGTGGCATCAGGCAGGTGGCAGCATCAGAATAGTGGCTTATGCAGGTAGCCAGAAGAAACAGGTCTCTTTTGACAAAGTTTAGGTGTGGCACCATGAATGATCTAGTCCGATGTATCAGGCACTGGTGTTTGAAAATCCTGGCTAATCCACACCTGATTCATCTTCACAAAGGTCAGTTTCTACCCACTTTGGGTGGACAGGCAAGTTCTCCTTTGGGTCTCCATCACACTAAACACCCGCTCTAATGCCACACTGCTGGCCGGGCAGGAAAGCTTGTGACCAATAATTCAAATTTGCTGGCACTTCGACCCAGCGTTCGCACTGCAGCGGGAAAGAAATCCGCTTGTAAATCAAGAAAGATCCCAGCAGCCGTCATGTATGATTCAAGGTGCTTGTTTTATTCTTCTGTCATAATATAAAGTGTTATGACGCGTTTCGGCATGTTATCAATAGTGTTACATGCAGGTAATGTCATTCTTTTATACAGTGAAGGTGATACACAGGTGACATAAGATGCCCAGTAATGGCATTATATTGGTTACACTAATCAGCAGTTAAATTTCACTTGTGTTTAACCAAACTAAAGAATGGATGATTAACCCCTTAAGGACCCAGCCATTTTTCACCTTAAGGACCAGGCCATTTTTAGCAAATCTGACAAGTGTCACTATATGTAGTAAAAACTTTAAAACGCTTTTACTTATCCAGGCCATTCTGAGACAGTTTTCTCATCACATATTGTACTTCATGACAGTGGTAAAACTGAGTAAAAAAAAATCATTTCTATTTATAAAAAAAATACTAAATTTACCAAAAATTTGGAAAAATAAGCAAATTAGCACATTTCAATTTATTTACTTTTATAATAGATACTAATAAATCCAAAAATAGGTATTACTTTACATTCCCCATATGTCTACTTCATGTTTGGATCATATTGTGAATGTTATTTAATTTTTTGGGGACGTTAGAAGGCTTAGAAGTTTAGAAGCAAATCTTTCAGAAAATTTCCAAAACCCACTTAAGGATCAGTTCAGGTCTGAAGTCACTTTGTGGAGCTTATATAATAGAAACCAGCCAAAAGTGACCCCATTTTAGAAACTACACCTCTTAAAGTATTCAAAACTGAGTTAACAAGAATTAATGGAAAATGGAGATGAAATTTCAGAATTTCACTTTTTTGTCAGATTTTCCATTTTAAATTTGTTTTTCAGTTACAAAGCAAGGGTTAACAGCCAAATATAACTCAATATTTATTGCTGTGATTCTGTAGTTTACAGAAACACGCTATATCTGGTCGTCAACTGTTGTACGGGAACACGGCAGGGCGCAGAATGAAAGGAGTGCTATACAGTTTTTGAAGGCAGATTTTACTGCATTGGTTTTTTAACACCATGTCCCATTTGAAGCCCCCTGATGCACCCCTAGAGGCAGTTTTATTGCTACTATTTTAGGGTACATATGATTTTTGGTTGCTCGGCATTACACTTTTTGCGTGTCAAGGTAACAAAAATAGCTCTTTTGGCACGATTTTTCTTTTTTGTTATTTACATTGTTCATCTGACAGGTTAGATCATGTAGTATTTTTATAGAAAAGGTTGTTTCGGACGCGACAATACCAAATATGTGTACTATTTTTTGGTTGTTTATTTCAGTTTTACATAAAGCATTTCTGTAAAAAAATCATGTTTTAGTGTCTCCATATTCTGAGAGCCATAGTTTTTTCAGTTTTTAGGCGATTGTCTCAGGTTGGGTATCATTTTGCGGGATGAGAGGAAGGTTAGATTGTCACTATTTTGGGGTACATATGACTTTTTGATTGCTTGCTATTACACTTTTTGTGATGTAAGGTGACAAAAAATGGCTCTTTTTACATCGTTTTTATTTTTTACGTTGTTTACCTGAGGGGTTAGGTCATGTGATATTTTTATACAGCAGGTTCTTACGGACGAGGCTATACCTAATATGTATACTTTCTTTTTATTTATTTACGTTTTACACAATAACATCACTTGTAAAACTAAAAAAAAATCATATTTTAGTGTCTCCATAGTCTGAGTGATAGTTTTTTTATTTTTTGGGCGATTGTCTAGTGTAGGGGCTCATTTTTTGCGGGATGAGGTGACAGACTGGTACTATTTGGGGGGCATACACCTTTTTCATCGCTTGGTGTTGCACTTTTAGTAATGTAAGGTGACTAAAAATTGCTTTTTTTACATCGTTTTTATTTTAAATTTTTTACGGTGTTTAACTGAGGGGTAATGTGACATGTCATGTGACATTTTATAGAGCCGGTCGATAACTTTATTTTGGGAAATGGGCGCTTATTTTTACTTGAAACTTTTAGTTTTTTTCTATTTTTTAAAACTTTCTTTTTGTAACTCTTTTTTTCACTTTATGTTTTGGTCCACTATGGGATTTCAGAGTCTGATCCCTGTTTCAATACAGCACAATACATCTGTATTGTGCTGTATTGAACTGTCAGTGTCTTACACTGTAAGACACTAACAGTTGCCTAGTAGACCCAGCCCTGGGGCTGGATCTCCTGGACTTCCGTAGCTGGCAGTCTGGATGCCTGTTGAAGGCATCGGGGCTGCCATAGCAACTATCGGGTCCCCGTCACCGCAGCACGGGGACCCGATGGGGATGTACAAATTGATGCAAACCTCCTGTATGCAGCGGTAGCGCTGACCGTACAGGGGATTAATCCGCTGGCATCAGTGTTTTTACTGATGCTGGCGGATACAGCCGGAGCCCGGCTGTCGGTATCAGCCGGGCTCCTGCTGCTGATCGCGGCAGCGCGTGTCGGGGAGCGCATTAACCCTAGGACGAGAATGCTCGTCCTAGTGCATTAAGTAGCCACAAGTTAGGACGAGCATTCTCGTCCTAGGTCCTGGAGGGGTTAAATGAAGATACCGCAGTGTTCATCCACGGGATCAACGGAAAGGTGATGTCTAAAAGATAATATAGACCAAAGATTAGAATCAGAGAGTAATATTATTCATAGGCGCATAATCTCATAGTTACGATTTAAACCTCTACGGACAGGAAATCTTGTCCAGGGCAAACTCGGCTAGTTATGGCCACAAATCAAGTTTGGCTACCCAGTAGTCCAGGGGATCTTTGATGTGGGGTGGCATTGTACACTCCAAATATGCCACCTCCTGCTTGTCCAGGTTCTGCTCTAAGAACGTGGTCTTGTGGCCAACCCCAATGTATGAGAGAGAGGCGTTTAGACAGCTGAGGAATGAGAAATGCTATTGGCGATTAAAGTTTAACCCACTTACTGCCTTTCAATCTTCTCTGCAGCAAATCTTGGAGAGAGCCGTCCAAATGGAAATCATAACATCAAAAGAAATGGATTATCTAATTGAGAAGAACCCCAAAACACCTACCTTCTATCTATTGCCCAAAATCCACAAAAATGAAAAAACCTCACCGGGCCGCCCCATAGTCTCAGGGATGGAAGATATGTGTGTCCCAATATGTAAACTAATTGATCATGTCCTAAACTCACTGGTAATTAATCTTCCTTCTTATTTGAAGGACACCGGGGATGTTTTAAAGAAATTGGATGGCATACATTTGGAGGAGGACATGTTATTGGTGACCTGTGATGTGGAATCCTTATATACCTCCATCAGACATCAGGATGGGCTGGCGGCGGCTCGCTTCTTTATATCGACATCTAAATGGAATGGTAGGTTTGGTGACCTGATTGTGGAACTTTTGGATTTTGTTTTACATCATAATTTTTTTATTTTTAAAGGTACACCCTACCTGCAACTCCAGGGGAGTCCCAGGGGTCTCTTCCTGGGACTGTGGGAAAGGTATATCTTTCTGACTGATCCAGTCATGCTCTGTGAACAGGTACAATCATGGCATCGATTTATTGACGATGTTTTATTCATCTGGCAGGGTACGGCAATGGAACTTGATAAGTTCATGGAGGTTTTGAATGATAATCAACTGAACATTAAACTAACATACAGAGCGGGCAGAGCAAAGATGGACTTTTTGGATCTACAGCTGGATGTGGATACACAAGGCCTTATTCAGACTAACCTATATCGCAAGACAATATCAGTTAACAGCTTGCTGTGGGCAGGCTCAGCGCACCCAAAAAAGCTAATCTCCAGTATACCAATTGGACAGTTTTTGCAGGAACAATCGAAGGACCTTATGGAACGCTTCCGAAATCGTGGATATCAAGAAAGATGTACTAAACAAGGCTTCAGGAGGGCGGTGGGCATGAAACGGGAAAAGCTGATTTATAATACTACACAACAACAGTCAAGGAACAGAAAGGATGTGACCTGTTTCATCACCACCTTCTCCAATAGTCACCAGGATGTAAGGCGGGTATTGGAGAAATATTGGAATGTGCTATACATGGATCTGGTACTCCAAAAATACTTATCACATACTCCACAGATCACATATAGACGGAACAAGAACTTAAAAGATGTACTCACCAGAAGTCATCATGCGGGAGAGCGAATTGAGAGGGACTTTGGATCCAGGGGCGCAAGATGGGGCTGCAGACCCTGTGGAGATTGTGTGGCTTGTCCAAACGTATTACGAATCGATACCTTTCAAGATTCTGGATAAAAGAAGAGCTTTACTATAACACATTCGATTACATGCCAAACAGCCAGTGTCATTTATTTGGCCAGCTGCCCCTGTGGTCTCCTCTACGTGGGACTCACTTCCCGTGAGCTACGGAGGAGAATTAGGGAGCATATTTTGGTAATCACTGCTGCCAAAGAAACAACGGACATGTCAACATTAAAAACGATTCCAAGGCATTTATAGGAATATCACAACTGTGACGGTCGCCTTTTACAGGTAAGAGGCATAGATCGGGTTCTGTTTGATCAAAGAGGTGGCAATTGGAAACGACTCCTAGCCCAACGGGAGGCGAGGTGGATTTTCCTACTGAATACAGTCACCCCATGGGGATTAAATGAAGGTCTTAGCTATGCTCCTTTCCAGTACTATGCATTTGATTCATCTCGGTATTCATCTCGGTATTGTACTTATTGGTCATTGCTCAGGGTCTAGATAAAAAGGGACGTGGATCCCTTCTTTTTTTCTTCTTTTTTAAATTTATTTTAATATTTAATGATGGATGGCACTAATGAACACTTCTGCTTCTTTTATAGCCCACCCCCCCTCACCCCCTTCCACTCCGTGTTCTATATGCCAGATACAGGGATCTAGGATCAATGCGGGACAATCAAGGATGGAATGTTGGACTTGGGCCAAGGATCAATTATTCAAGATCATGATTTTGCACTGGCATTAAAGCCATGGGGATTCATTATAATATAATTTATTTTTTATCATCCAATGTGGATTTGAACACACCATACACTGTGTTTTTGTGATTAACAATGTATTAATTTCTTGATTCATTATTATACATGTCTTTGTTAATATCTAATAATTTTACTTTTTTTAAATGGATTTTAATATGAATTGATATGCACTTCTCACTGGCACTTTGATTTGGGCACTGAGCACTTGCACATTTGCACCGTCACCTCACACTCCTTTTTTTAAACCGTTTTTGCACTTTATAATTTTTTATTATTTTATTATTTCATCATATTTTATTATATACTTACGTTTTGATATCATTTGGATATATGAATTTATTATTGGTCCTGCATTATATTCTCTGTCACATTATTAGTCCTGCATCATATTTTTCGTTGTTGATTAATCCCTAGGTTAGTGCCGGGCACATAATTAATGATCAAGTGATGGAACATACGTTGAGGTTTTCCCGATGTGATAATCACTGGGGGACTCTCATATCAATCCATCTCTAATATGGGATATCAGATGCGAGTGTTGGAGGAAGTATGCGCTCCACTCTGGAGCGCATATAACAACTTCAGGGTGTGAAGGAGGCATGCGTTCCACCTTGGAGCGCATATGACAACTTCCGGGGAGATGGCGCATGCGCATTGGGCAGTTCCGGGCCACTCACTTTGGCCTGTAGCGTGTACACATTTAGCGGCAGGTGAGTTCAATTATTTATAGATATGACCTATAAAAGGAGGGGCTCATGGGTCATTGGGGACTTACCTTTCCCTTGAGAAAGCCGAGCAGGCGAAACGCGCGTCGGGACGCGGGGGTGGCGCTGACACACAGTGCGCATTCAGGTACATGTACATATGTATTTTTTAATTGCACTATTATTAGCACTTTATTGGTACCCTCTCTCTATGGATGTACACACTAGCGTCCATTGTTTGTGTTATTAGTGCATCTGAGGCCCCATACCATAGGTGCCTTATAATTACGTACGTGCGTATGTTGTCAGCCTTAATCTTGATATCATTACCGTTACACTTATGCACATATGATCCTGTGTGAAGGTTTCCTAACTGTTATCTGTACCACCAATCATGTTGACCAAGACTTGATGATATTTTAATATGAATTGTTTTTTATCATGGTAATAATAAAGTGATTATTTTTGAATTCCGGTGTGGTGAATTGGTATATATACAGGTTCAGCTCTATGTCTAGCTGCTGCTGCTGGTGAGTAGTCTCTTAAGTAGGCGGGTAAAGAAAACTGCTCATCAGTGACTCTAGACTTAAGTTGCTGCTAATGGAGCTGGAACTTCTCCTGACCCCCCCCCCCCCCTCCAGCAGCCATGGCAGTGCAACGTGAGCGCAGAGGGCCAGACCTGCTTAAGGATGGGCGGAGGAACACAAAGACAGCCAAACTGGCCAACTGACTACATAAGATGTCTCGATAGTAGTTCAGTTTGTGCTCCTTTCAATGGGTGTAAAAAATGCCCTCATTTTGAACCAGTAGTGAGGGTCTAACATGGTGGAGAGCCAGTAGTCATTCCTCTGCCAAATGGTGATAATTCGGCTGTCACTACGCAAGCAAGCGAGCATGCAGCGGGCAATTTGCGCAAGTGGCTCCGAGGGACTCCCTGCCTCCATCTCCACTGCATACTGCCATAATGTGTCTGGGTCATCTGCCTTGTCTTCCTCATCACCCTGTAGTTCCTCCAGCTGCTCCTGCTCTTCCTGCTTCTCCTCTCCTGTCACCTGTGTAGAAAAACCACCCAGTAATATACGCATTGCTTGTGCTCGAATGTCCTCTTCTCCTCCTCCTCTAGTTCAGCCCCCACAGGGCTCATGTGGCCATGAGCTGTAGTCTCTGTAGACATTTGGTTCAACATATTGAAGGTGGAATTCCAACAGGTGGAAACGTTCGCATATATCAGCCTATGTTGTGGGACGCTGTTCTGCCGCTGCAGCTCAAGGAGTGTGTGCTTTTTGGTGTACGAGTGGCTGATGCAGTTTCCTAGCCATTTTCAGGATGTCTTGCAGATGAGGTGGAAGACTTCAGGAACTGCTTGACAATTGAACACTTGTGCCACGCATGGCTAAGCTTTCCTTGACGCAGCGCTGACACTATGTTCTTCCTGTTGTCGATCACCATGGTTCCAATTTTGAGTTGTCGCAGAGAAAGCCACGATTAAGTTTCCTGATGAAGGAAATTGAGTAGTTCCACCCCTGTGTGACTCTGTTCGCCCAGGCAAAATAGGTGCAAAACAGCGTGGTATGCTGGTGGGGCACTGTGAATTGTCCCTGCAACAGAGGCAGAGGACAAGGTGGAGGATGATGCAATTGCATTTGCCAAGATCTTATATGTATCGCAGTTCGTTTTATTTGTATCAATAGTCTGTTTACCAGTTGTTGCTTTTGTTCATATGTTGTTGCTGGTAGCATCTTAATACATACGTGACTTTGCGCTGTTTGGCTGTGTCCCTTCCAGTCTGCTAATCTGCAGAATGAATACCCGCGTTGGTACCGGCACTTGCCTCTGAGCGCGGTGGTGGGGATGTTGAGACGCCAACTTCTCTTCGTGGCTTTTGTAATCTTGTTCCGTTAGGATCTTCTATTTTTACAATATTGCATGTATATTCTCCAGTACTACTCAGACGAGTTTCGAAACCCAACTTGGTTTCTTCCTCAGTGGTCAAATAATATATTGGTCTTCCTCAGTAGTCAAAGGATATAAAATAGTGCCAGCCATTTGATAGAATATTGTGATATAATAGCTACTGTAGGTGGTTAAACAGATGAGGCTCCATTCTGGTGAGTGATCTCAGCACAACTATATAATTGAAGAGAAATTTTGGGTTAGTTTTGCTCTCTTTGCGATTAATCTCTTAGTCTCTAGTTTGGCTGCTTTTATTTGTTTTTACATTTTTTATGTTTTTCCTTTTAGTTTTTTAGTGCTTCCTCGGTTCCCTCCTGTTTCAGTGATTTAAATGCTTTCTTTTTGTCATTTATTGCTTTCTTTACAGTTCTATTTATCCACATTTATTTCTTCTTGTTCCTTAACCTTTTATTCCCATAAGGTATGTACCTCTCACAATTAGATTTTAGGATGCTTTTAAAAATATCCAATTTTGTGGCTGTATTTTTATTTTTGAGGACTACATGAGCACTACACAAACACACAGGGTAGTGCAAACAATTATATGTGAGTAATAACAAATTTAGGCCTAAATCTGTTTCCGTTTATTTCTGTATCCAAATATTTATTTCTAAACAAATGTTTTAGGGAGTTGTTCAACTTAAAGGGTTTTTCCACAATTTTTTCAGGATAGTGGATCAGTATCTGATCGGTGGGGTCCAACACCTGGGTCCCCTGCCGATCAGCAGTTTGAGAAGACACCAGTGCTACTGTGAGAGCTGTGACCATATCACAGCCTACCAAGCACAGCTCCCTACATTGTACAGAGGCTGTGCTTAGTATGCCGATCATCCACATAGAGGTGAATAAGGATGATGTTACAGTGTCAGGGGAGGGGAGCAACACCAGAAAGTGACCAGGAACTAGGCCTCAAGGCTCGGGACCGGGATATGGTGGCCAACTATGGAAACCCTAAACCTAGCCCTGACTCCTGTCAGTATGAATAGACCCCGAAGGTGGGAATATTCATACACCGGAAACCTAGCCCCTAGAAACCCTGAAAATCCCTAGGATTGGTGACAGTGTCTGAGACTATTGGTTTCTTCCCAGATGAACGAACCAGCGTCTCCCTTAGGCCTAGTAAGCAACGAGTAAATGGGAGCAATAGATTACCAAGATAAGTACACTTATCTTAAATAGAAAATGGATGAGCAGGAACTCAGATGAGGACAACACACCAGCTCTTCCAACTCCAGGCAGATAATATCAACTGCATGGTAAGAAGTGTGAGTCCAGACTAAATAGAGGAGAAGTAATGACCACAAGCTACACCTAAAACAAGAGGTGTGGTCATACAAACAACAATGCTGTAAAGTGAAAATCGAGAGGCTGTCAGATAGCCTCACGTGATGCAAGTCTCTCAGATTTCTAACCTCTGTCACGGGGGATCATGACAGCTGAGCTGCAATATCGCAGTCACTATAAAATGTACAGTGCTGTCCTTGTTTAGCACGGAGAAGGCTGTGGTGCCTTGTCAAACAGCTGATGAATGGGGGTCCCGGGTGTCGGACCCCAACCAATCAGATACTGATCCCCTAACTTGAGGATAAGTCATCAGTATCAAAATCTCAGAAAACCCTTTTAAAAAAAAACGAACATATACATGATCTGGTGAGACTGACACTGCTGACAGTGTGGGTGTGTTAAGTCCAAAATTTGCAAGACTTAACACATTTTTCTCCTGCTATTTTTTCTCCTCAAGATACAAAACCATAGCCATGTGCAAGATCTGCAGGATTAACATAACCTGTGGACATTCAAACCAAATCATAGGTACCAGAGCTCTATGGTGGGATATGAGGTGTCATCACTGGAGCCTTTGGGAAGATACCACTGGCCAGCATTCCCAAAAAGGACAAGTCTGTCCTCCTTCTCCTGGTCCTCTTTGGAGCAGCCAACCTACATCCCCAAGCAATATGGAATCTTTGTTATCATCAATATCTTCTTCTTCTACTAAGACTCCTCCATCATGAGACATCTATAATGGAATATTTGGCCATTAAAAAACTTTTCTCAACCAGCAATTAGCTTGGCTACAATCTGAACCCCCATCTGGCTATGTTGCTGGTGGTGCAGTCGCTTCTGTGCTATTGTAGTAGTGCCTTTTACCCTCATGTAGCGGAGAACGTTGGCAATTTTTTGTGATTCTCACAGTGTGGCAAGCTGCACTCCACTGTAGACATCTGGAGCAGCTGTAATGGTTAGGGACAGTACATATCTTTTAGGGTCCACTGGGTCAATGTTTTTTCCAGTAGTGGAGAGTCAGGATCCCAGCAACATGGCCAGGTCCTTTTTACCCCCTCCCCACCGAATCATCGGGCTGGTTCCCGCAACACTTATCTGCCTCCTACACCTTTTCCTCCATGGGCAAAAACACAGCTCTGAACAGTGTTGCTGGCACTACTCTTCCTTCCTACACATGTGTCAAGTGCTGCCACGCTGTGTTGGAGCGGATTGGCTTGGGTGAGAGTAGCCACACTGGCAAGTAGTTGCTAAAGTACATCAATCAGCAAACATCCTGCTGGCAGTCACCCTGTTAACTCCAGTTGGGCAAGGTGGTCAGCAACAATTAGTGCAACGTCATGACTGCTCTGAGCCTCGTCATGAACCTAGTCAGGCACTTTTGTCTAAATACGTACACTGGCAATGTCCAGGAGACTGTCCAAGTATTTTAACCATTCTTTCATGGCGATGAATGCTCTCCTGGACTTACAGCAACTAAAAAGGCTTGCTTCTACACTAGTGTTGATCGAGCACCAAAGTGCTCGGGTGCTCAGGTAGAACACCTCTGGATGCTCGGGTGCTCTACAGAGCACCCAAGCACAATGGAAGTCAATTGAAGAATCCAAGCATTAAACCAGGCACCCCCTGCTCTGAAGAGGGGAGGGTGTCTGGTTCACAGGAAAAGGTCAGAAATTGATGGAAACACCACTGAAATGGTTTGGGAACAGTATGGGGAGGATGTCTGGATGCATCTTGGACTCCCAGGTCGCTGATGGGAACGATGTTGTCCTAGTACTAGTCCGAGTAGATGTTGTCCGATGTTGTCCGGATGCGCCTATCAGTTATTATGCCCCCAGCAGCACTAAATACCCGCTCTGACAAAGGACAGGCCAGCACCTCCAAGGCGTAGAGCTCCAATTTGTGCATCATGTCCAGCTTGGACACCCAATAAATGTAAGGCACAGAGGCATCATTGAGGGCACAGACACGGTCTGCTACGTACTCCTTCACCCTCTTCAAAACTTTTTCCCTCCTTGTGACACTAGGCCACGCATCAGGGTGAGGGGGCTGGCAAGGTGTCATGAAACTGTCCGGAGCCTTGGAGAGTGTTGTCCTGCTTTTGTTGGAACTGATGTGTGTTCCACTCGTCTCCCCTCCTTGGTTGCCTAAGGAAATAAGTACTCTGTCGCCAGCGTTGTCAGTGGAGTTCCAGCGCATGCTCACGTCACACATCAGTCGGTTAGCTAGCGTTGCCAGACTGGAAGCAGATGTAGATGACTTTGGAAATGGGCACACATGCAGCGTACTTCACCAGTAGCTCAGGCAAATTGGGGTAGGTTTTGAGAAACCTCTGAACCACTAGGTTTAACACGTGGGCTAGGCACGGTGTGTGTTTGAGTTTGCCACCAAGTTACAGCCATTATCAGACATAACCATGCCTGGTTGTAGGTTGAGTGGTGAGATCCACAGCTCAGTCTGATCCCTTATACTCTGCCACAGCTCTGCGATGGTGTGCTGTTTGTTCCCTAAGCAAATAAGTTTCAGCACATCCTGTTGCTGCTTCCCCACTGCAGTGCTACACTGCTTCCAGCTACTCACTGATGGCAGACTGGTGCTGCAAGATGACAATTCAGAGGTGGAAGTGGAGGAGGAGAAGGGGGGGAGGTTGCAGCCACTAATGTAGGTGGCGGGGAAATCCTGATGGAAGTAGGGCCCGCAATCAGTAGCACATGTGCCATCCCAGGGAACGACACTCCCGGCCTCCACAACGTTGACCCAGTGTGCAGTCAGGGAAATGTAGTGTCCCTGGCCACAAGCACTTGTCCATGTGTCAGTCTTTAAGTGGACCTTCCCAATAACTGTGTTGGTCAGGGTACGAGGATGTTACGGGACACATGCTGGTGTAAGGCGGGCAAAATAGTGGCTGCTGGGGACTGAGTAACGAAGGACGGCTGCTGCCATCAGGCTGCGGAAAGCCTCAGTGTCCACAAGCCTAAATGGCAACATTTCCAGGGCCAGCAATTTGGAAAGGTGCGCATTTAGTGCTATTGCCTGTGGGTGGGTGGCTGGGTATTTGCCCTTTCGTTCAATGGCCGGGAGTATGGACATCTGTACACTGCGCTGGTACACAGAAGTGTATGTGCTATCTGATGGTGCTTGCGAAAAGTCTAGGTGCATTAAGGGAGGCATCCGGGCCTGCGTCTTGGACAGGGGATTAGCCAGCATGTAACCTAGGGGAAGAGGAGGCAGTGGTGTGACCCGCAGACAATGATTGTGTACCCAGGTGTTCTGCCCACATATTAGGGTGCTTTGATGTTATGTGGCGGATCATGCTGGTGGTGGTGAGGTTGCTAGTGTTTTACCCCCGGCTCATTTTGGTACAGCACAGGTTGCAAATTACTATTTTTTTATCATCTGCACTTTCGCAAAAAAGTGCCTGACTGGGGAACACCTACCCTTTGGCAAGAGAAATTTCCGCAAGGGGGTGCTCCAGGGAACAGTTGCGGTCCTGTTTGGTGTGGCCTACCTTATCCCTTTTGCCACCCCACTGCCTCTTCCATCCTGTTGCGGTGCTGCGGATCCCTCCCCCTCTGTAGTGCTGTCCTCGCTCGGGTTGCCACCTTCCCAGGTTGGGTCAGTAATTTCATCGTCCACCACCTTCTCTTCCACTTGTTGACCTAACAACTACCTCACTTATTGATAACTGTGCCTTATCATTATCATCCACCTCGTGAAACACTAATTGCCGTTCCCCACCGCCATTTTCTTCTGACTGTGGATGCTCAAGAGTTTGGGAATCAGGGCACAAGATCTTCCCATGTCCCTCTTTAAGCGGGCTTGGCGAGAGGCCCAAATTAAGGAACGGCGATGAAAAGATCTTCTCAGAATATCTGAGTGTGGGATAACTTGTTTGCAAACACTCTCCATGGTGGGTGCAAGGAGGACCAGGGTGAGGATTCTGTTGGCCAGACTCTTGGCTACTGAGAATGGACTTTGTGGAACACAGGGTGGTGCTTAACCGACTGCATGCATTATCTGATGCAATCCAACCAACCACCTGCTCTCACTGGTCTGACTTTGAGAGTGGTGTCCTGCGCCACCCTGCAAACTGGGACATGAAGCTAGGTATCGTGGATGAGTGTGTTTCTTGTGCTCTGCCAGCAGGCACGGCCTCTGGGTGCACCATCAGCAGTGCGACCACTTCCACGTCTCCTACTGCTCGCCTTCAGCATATTAAATGTTATATATACTTGCAAGTATCTCACACGTACAGTAGCGTAGGATTTGTAAGTGTATGCACAAATAAATTTGAGTGAATGTCACTGATATTTAGGATGGGCAAAGGTTATACAGGAGATGTAGCGCAGGTAATGTCGCTGCCACCAGCAGCAAAAAATTTTTAGTGATTGTCACTGATATTTAGGATGGGCAAACGTTATTCAGGACATGTAGTACAAGTAATGTCGCTGCCACCAACTGCGAAAAAATTAAAGTGAATGTCACTCATAGTTAGGATGGGCAAACATTATACAGGAGATGTAGCATAGGTAATATAACTGTCCGCTGCGGTCACCATCTACTGAAAAAGTACACTGGATTTTACAGATATTGTTAGACTGTGCACACGCTAGACAGGAGATGTTGCGCAGATAATGTCGCTGTCTGCAGCGGCCAAACAATTTCAAGCTATTTAGCGCAGGTTGCGTTAATAATAAATATTGCTGCCAGATACAACAATAGTCCTAAAACGACTTTTGGGTATCTAAGACCAACCCTGCCTAACAAAAAAATCACTTTAATGCCAGTAACCAACATGGCTACGGCATTAGTTAGTGGCAGTACTTACCTGCACTTTCATTGGCTGCATAGCAGCCAACAAACGTACAGGGAGGAGACTCGAGTATCACGCTCGAGCACACGCGGTCTTTGGCTGAACACCGCGAAGTGCCGAGCATCGCGATTCTCAAACCGAACTGGTGTTCGTCGAGCATGCTATGCTCAACACTATTCTGCACCACTTAATCCTCGATGTTCCAACTCAACAGAATTCAACTTTGCACATGCTTGATCATCTGTATGAGCAGCAGAAAGCCGTGAAAGATTTTTTTCATGCACCTTCTCCCCCCCTTCCCCAGCAGCGTGAATCATAGATTACATTAAGGACAGGCATTGACTGCGGCATGAGTGATATCACAGGCCAGGACACTCAATCATTTCAGTGGGATGTGAAGCTGGAAAGAAATGGCTCCTCTGGCATGCTGCAAGCAGTCTGATGATTATTGTATAGCCATGCATTTAGACCCTCGCTATCAAAGCAAAATAGGGGCATGTTTTCCTCCAGCAGTAAGGAAGGACAAATTACGTTATTACCAGGAAACACTGTGTACATGGTTTGCCATAGCATATGGCGAGCAGAGACCTGTTCCCAGCATGTCTGAAAGTAAGACGGCTCTAGGCCCCCTGCAGAGTCACCCCCCTCCCACCGTCACAACCAGCAGAAGCTTCAGCAGCAGTAGCAATTTCAGTCTCCATCAACATTGTGGATTTCATCTTTCTTGCCCAGCCTCCAGTGTCATCTCAAGAAGGTTTTCACCGCCACGGTGGGCGTGCTGACCCAAACGGACCAAGTTGTTCTCCACCAGTGTCCAAAACTTCACTTTAGTCAAAATGAACCAAAGCCTAGATTTATGATGCATTCCTTCCTTGAATAGCGTTATGGTCTGTGGTAACGACATTATTGGCCTTTTAATGTTCGTATAGTCGGTCCAACATATGGAGGGTGGAATTCCAAAGTGTGGAAATGTCACATATCAGCCTATGTTAAGGGATGTTGTTCTGCTGCTGCAGCCCAAAGAGGATGTCCTTTGTGGTGTACGAGTGGCTGAAGTGCATGCAAGTTTCCTGGCCATTTTTAGGATGTCTTGCAGATGGCTGGAAGACTTCAGGAACCGCTTGACAACCAGATTAAACATGTGTGCCTGCAGGGAGCATGGCTCAGCCCTCCTAGATGCAGCACCGACACCATGTTTTTCTCGCTGACGTCACCATGGTTCCGATTTTGAGTTGTCTTTGAGAAAGCCAGGATTCGATTTCATGATAAAGGACAAGGAGCAGTTCCTCCTCTGTGTGACTCCATTTGCCCAGGCAAACGAGGTGCAGAACAGCGTGACACCGCCATGCTCTGCACAAGTGGTATGCTGGAGGGGCACTGTGAATTGTCCCTGCAGTGGAGGGTGAGGACACAGTGTAGGATAAGCAGGCAGAGGTGGACATTGTAGCAGGATCAATGGCGTCAGAATGTGGAGGCGGAAGCAGCGCCACCTGGCCAAGTTGCTGGTGTGGCTGTGCAGGAACCACATTCACCCAGTGGACCGTAAAGGACATGTATTGTCCCAACCTGTAGTTACAGCTCCACACAACGGCGCTGCCATGCACTTTGGCAGACACCGACAGGCTCATGGACTGCCCCACCTTCTGTTCTACATGTGTGTGCAGGGCTGGTACTGCCATTTTGGTAAATAAATGACGGCTTGGGAGTCTCCACCTTGGCACAAGCCATCAGTTCTCTGAAAGGTGCAGAGTCCACCATTTGGAAAGGGAGGGACTGCAGCACCAGCAACTTAGACAGGAGCACATTCAGCTTATGCGCCGTTGGATGAGTGCACACATACTGTTGTCTCTTGGCAATGATTTCGGTGATCGATTGCTGATGGAATGACTGATGAAGAGTAGGAGGAGTAAGAGCATCAGGACCAGCAGATGATGGAAAGGACAGACAGCTCCCTTCTGCTGAGGTGGTGAAGCCTTGACTGCCTGAAATCGGGTGCGCCGTGCCACTGGGTGAAGTAGTGGTTGCTGTGGCAGGCTGAACCACCATATCAGAGCCACAGTTCTGCCAGGCCACTTTATGGTGACGCTCCATATGTTGACGCAGGGCAGTGGTGTCAACGATGGCACCCTGGTCACGCTTCATCTTCTGCCCACAGATTCTACCTATGGCCATGTTTACCTCCTCCAGCGGCTTATCAAAAAACTGCCACACCGCCGAGTAGCTAATTTTACCCCCAACACTCCGCATTGACTAACTGCTACTGACGCTGCTTCTGTGAACCCCTGCACCACTAGTTTCTGGGCAGGTAGGCTCCTGCGAAGCGGGTGGTCTACCCAGGGCACATTTGGCTCCCAATCTCCCACTTCTGCCACCCTGTGGACTCCCAGCCATGCTAGCAACTTGCTCTGCCGCTGCCTCACAGGCAAGCTTTCACCCTCTTCGCCCAATGATGATGATGAAGCCCCTAATTTACCCGGCTCCCAAGTGCGATCAGCTACATCATCATCATCGAGTACTGTCTGTACGTCACTGATGTCCTCCTCAATGGTCTCTGGGTCAGGCGCCTGACCGCTCACAACACCAGCTCCCACACCACTCTCCTCATTACTACTGGCCCACCTAGCGGAGGAAGCGGCGGATGTCTTCTCCACATCTTGGCTGGGCAGTAGCTCGTCCTCACTGTATAGTGGAGCTGAGCCCACAGCATACAATAATTCTCTGGGTGAGGGAAGAGAAAAGGACAGAGGCAGGTTGAGGACAGGTGAGGGCACAGTGCCTGTTCCGGGGCCATGCCAACTAAGGGTTGTGTCTGACGAACCCATCGACTCTTGGCTGGGGTTGTATGATGTCACTTGGGATGAGGTGGATGACCGAGTCAACCATTTAAGAACCGACACATACACCTCATAGTGACCAGTTCTAACTGTCTTACTCTCTTTCTCTGATTACACCCCTCAATATATCCCAAATTCTTTACTATATCTCCTTATCTTTCCCTATAATCTCTTTATACTGGCACAGTATAAAAGGTGGTTATGTCTGCTGCAGACTCTTTTATCAGATAGAGCCACAGCGCACCATCCTTCCAAGTCACCAGTACAAGGCGTTCTGCATGTATGTCAGCCCCTCAACCCCCACTTCCTTCCAGTGTCATGTGACCACACTTATTCTTCCTCCCTCGTGATATTTCTCCACCAATTCTGGCGCTGCATACCGTTTTAGCTTATTTGTCTGAAGCAAATCACATAAGCTTCAGATTCATTTGGCGGAAACAATTTTGGGACATTCTTAGCGAATATGGTAACAAATCGATTTGCTCAGCTTTACCAGCAAGGTATCTTCCTTCAAAATGTAATGTACAGTCGTCAAAAGTTTTGAGAATTACATAAATATTGGAAACTGGAAAAGTTGCTGGTTAAGTTTTTATAATAGCAATTTGCATAAACTCCAGAATGTTATGAAGAGTGATCAGATGAATTGCATAGTCCTTCTTTGCCATGAAAATTAACCTAATCCCCAAAAAACCTTTCCACTGCATTTCATTGCTGTCAATAAAGGACCTGCTGAGATCATTTCAGTAATCGTCTTATTAACTCAGGTGAGAATGTTGACGAGCACAAGGCTGAAGATCATTATGTCAGGCTGATTGGGTTAAAATGGCAGACTAGACATGTTAAAAGGAGGGTGATGCTTGAAATCATTGTTCTTCCATTGTCGGGGACCAAAACGTTGACATTTTGGGTCCATGGCCTGGAAACTCCCCAGATCTTAATCCCATTGAGAACTTGTGGTCAATCCTCAAGAGGCAGGTGGACAAAGAAAAACCCACTAATTCTGACAAACTCCAAGAAGTGATTATAAAAAGAATGGGTTGCTATCAGTCAGGAATTGGCCCAGAAGTTGATTGAGAGCATGCCCAGTCAAATTGCAGAGGTCCTGAAAAAGAAGGGCCAACACTGCAAATACTGACTCTGCATAAATGTCATGTTATTGTCAATAGAAGCCTTTGAAACGTATCAAGTGCGTGTTATTATATTTCACTACATCACAGAAACAACTGAAACAAAGATCTAAAAGCAGTTTAGCAGCAAACTTTGTGAAAAATAATATTTGTCATTCTCAAAACTTTTGGCCATGACTGTACTGTACCTGATCAATTCCCTAAAGGCAGTGGACTCCACCAAGCATCCCTCCAATCACATGTGTAAAGTGAAATGTTGCCATGTGGTGTTAGAGCTGATCGGCCTGGACGATAGTAGCCACACCAGAAATCACTTGCTTTTAAAGTCTGTCAAACAACAATCATCCCACTCACTGACTCCGCATCAATTCGGGCAAGGTGGTCAGCAACACAGGCCGCGACATAACGGCCTCTGTAAATTTGGGGGGAATAATACATGCTCCCTTCATGGCACAAGTGATAAACCTAGCCTTGCAACACTTTTTTTTAATTTTTTTTGAACACTGGCTTATGGAAGGTGCTGGCAATGTCCAGGAGAGTGTTTTTGCCAATCTTATGTGGCAAGGAACCCTCTGCTGGACTTGCAGTGACAGAACTTTCTGCAGCTACACTGTTTAATCTGCAACGTTCCAACTAGCTGGAAGTTGACTTTGCACATTTTTTTAGAGCATCGGTGCAAGCAGGGTAAAGCCAAATCGCATTTATGCATGTGTATTTTCAAGGTTAGCCAGTGGCAGCTCATCATAGACGTCTGTTGGGTGCTGAAGCCCTACGAAGAGGCCACAAAATTTGTCAGTAAGGATAACTGTGACATAACATATGTATCTAATATGAAACGCTCATGTAGCATGACGATGGGAAAAGAACAGTTTATCTGTTGGGGACCAACCAGAAGAATTTCCCAGGGAGGTGGAGGAGGAGCTACCACTGGAGAAAGATGAGAAGATGTCATTGGTAAAAGAGCAGGAAGAGAATGATGATAATTATAATGACACTGGCTACAACACCCAATCATTTCAGTGAGTAGCGAAGCTGGAAAGAACTGGCTCCTCGGGTATGCTGGCCAAAAGGGTGAGCTGTATGCTTTTTTCTTATACATAACCAAAAAGATACCAGTGCTGTCAAACAGAATCACAGACAATATGAGATAAAATATCACCATAGACTTTATTGACAAAAAATCACATGCAAATACATGAGAGTGACACTACTACTAAAAGGCCCGTATCTGGGCCAATCCTCAGCTACTAGTACCCGAGAAACATATATGGGACATGGGGAAATATCAAAAAATACAGAAAATAATAATGATAACTACCATAGTCCTGCTCAAACTGCATGTCAATAACAGGGCACCCAATAGATATGTAACCTAAGGTGAAAAGACTTCTAACCAAAGAGCTCTATCAGGGAAATGCTCACAGATAAACATATGTAAGAGGGTGCAAGGTATCATAGTCGATGGCAGGTACGTGTCACCGAGGTTCCTGGCCTCGGTGAGGTGAGAGCCGGGTTTTGTGTGTCTGCAGCAGCTAGTGCTGTTTGACTTTGTTACCTAGTTTGGCTGCAAAGCTAATCCGGGCCGGCTCTTACTGGGAGTAGGCAAAGAGCTGGGTGGGTGCCTACTCCCCACGGTCCAGGCCGGACTTTATCCGGGCCTTTAAAAAGGCAGCCTCCTTAGCAGCTGTGTGGTGATTGTCCTGGAGCTGCAAACAGGGCTGTGGAGTTCTCTGACTTAGAGGAAAGAGCTCAGCAAGGAGGTGTTGTTGTTCCTGGCACCCTGAAGGTGGATTCTCCTGCGGCTGGGCCGACAGCCTGGTGCGAACCTGCACCTAAACCTCCCAGGTGACTGAACCTGTGCTCCTGTTTTGTTTTGCCTTCTTATTTCTGATGTGCATGAATTACCACCAAGAGACTGTTTGTCGTTTATTTTGTGTCAGTGTGAATAAAACACTGTTTATTGCACATTCTGGACTCCTTGTTTTGCCTCGGTACTGCACCCGCACCGCTATCTACCAGAGCGACTCCCCACATTTGGTGTCGGATGCGGGCATGCGCAGTGAGGCTGGCGTGAACGCCGAAGTTTTTCTGCTAAAGTGCATGGAATATATTAAGCCAGCAAAGTTGCAAGCAGGAATTTCTGGCAACATGGAGGCTGCTGTGAAGGCTCTCATAGAGGCTAACGTGCAGCAGCGGGAGACCAACCAGCTACTGCTACAACATGTGATGGCGTTACAGGCGGCAGGAGCGTCCCACCACGTCCATGATGCCCGGAAGCGGTCCGTGCGGCGATCCCAAAAATGGCCCCCGCAGACGACGTTGAGACATACCTGGCGGTCTTTGAGAAGGTCGCCGTGAGGGAAAAAGTTACCCCGTGACCAGTGGGCTGAGGTGGTCGCTCCGTTCCTGGCTTCCGGACCCCAGCAGGTGTTTTTCGACTTGTCGGACGACCAAGCGGCAGATTATGACACCGTGAAAGGAGAGATCCTAGCCAGACTGGGGGTGAACATGCTGGTCCGCGCTCAAAGAGTCCACCAGTGGGACTTTAAAGCGACTGAACCCGCTAGGCCGCAGTACTACGACCTGCTGCACAGGCTGCAAAAGTGGCTGCAGCCCGATCTACTAAGTCCCACTGCCATGCTGGATCGACTGTTGGCGGACATCTTTTGGAGGGCCCTGCCTTATCCCCTCCAGCACTGGATCGGCCAGGTATCGCCCACCAATGCCCTGGAGATGGTCGACCTGGTGGAGCGTTACGAGGCCACCAGAAACCTGCAGGGGAGTCTTGCTGGGAAGGGGTCAGTCAAACCCCGGAGGCCTCTGCCCCAGTTCCGACGTCCGGTGACAGAGCGGCCTGCACGGAATATACCCCCTGCGAGTCCGCCTCCCGTGGAATGCTGGAGGTGTCAGGAGCCAGGCCACATCAGGGCCGACTGTCCGCATCGGGATGAGCCGATGAAGGTGAACTACGGGGGTCACCACTCCTTGTACGCCCTTGTGCGACCGGCACCCCCGAGACAATAGACAATCGTCATCTGTGCCAGGTGCAAGTCGGGAATAATCTGGCAGTGGCGCTGTTGGACTCAGGGAGCCTGGTAACCCTGGTAAGTGCTGCCCTGGTACAGCCCACCCAGTATACGGGCCGGAAAGTGGGTGTGGTGTGCATTCACGGAGACTTAAAGGACTATCCCACTGCTGTAATGTCTCTGTCCACGGCGGCCGGCACCTGGACTTGTGAAGTGGCGATCTCCACAAAGCTACCCTATGAACTGATAATTGGGAGAGACTTCCCTGGTTTTCCGTCACTGTGGCCTGAGGTGAAAGTGTCTAATAGCCCTGAGACAGGGGTAACCCTAGCAGAGTGGCCTGATACCACTGGAAGGCCAGAACCCTGGGAGCCCGAGTCTGAAGGGCCAGCGGTAGGGGTGACCACTGCTGCAGCGGTAGTGGGGAGACAACCCCACTGAGTGTAATGGTGGGAGACACGGAGGACTTGCCACCGGGACCTGAGTTGGCAGACCTCAATGTCTCCGGGGAAAATTTTGGGACCGCACAACACCGGGACCAAACCCTAACCAGGGCCTGGGAGAATGTGCTGGAAATTGATGGTAAACCCCAGAAACCAGGGGCTGAATTAATGTTCCCACGATTTATTGTTCTGCAGGATATGTTGTATCGGGTGAACCAAATCCGAGGTGAACCTGTTGAACAGTTGGTGGTGCCCACAGCGTATCGCAAGCTTGTCATGGAGCTTGCCCACCAACATGTTCTTGGGGACACCTGGGGTGGCAGAAAACCCAGGACCGCATACTGCAGCGGTTTTATTGGCCCAGTGTGTTCAAGGAGGTAGAAAATTATTGTAAGTCCTGTCCAACCTGTCAGATAACTAGCCCCCAGCCACATTTCCGTAGTCCTCTGGTACCTCTGCCAATTATTGAAGTACCGTTTGAGCGAATCGCTATGGATTTAATTGGGCCTGTACCAAAGTCTGCCAGGGGCCACCAACACATTCTGGTAGTTCTCGACTATGCCACTCGGTATCCGGAGGCGGTGCCTCTGCGACATACCTCAGCTAAGCTCATTGCCAAAGAGTTATTGGAGATGTTTTCCCGTGTGGGCCTGCCAAAAGAGGTTCTGACAGACCAAGGGACCCCTTTTATGTCCAAAGTAATGAGGGAACTGTGTAAATTGTTGCGTATAAAGCAGTTACGGACGTCCGTTTACCATCCGCAAACAGACGGTCTTGTGGAGAGGTTTAACCAAACTCTAAAAAATATGTTAAAGAGGGTGGTGTCTAGAGATGGGAAGGACTGGGATCTGCTTCTGCCCTATCTCATGTTCGCAGTGCGAGAGGTGCCCCAGGCCTCTACTGGGTTCTCGCCCTTCGAACTGCTTTATGGCAGACACCCTCGGGGCCTGTTGGATATCGCCAAGGAAGCATGGGAACAACAGCCTGTCCCCCACAAAAGTGTCATTGAGTATGTCGCCCAGATGCAGGAACGGATGGAAAGGGTGTTGCCCTTGGTCCGGGAGCATATGGAGGCAGCGCAACGGGCCCAGAGTAGGGTGTACAATCGTCAGGCTCGGGTGCGGGACTTCAATCCGGGAGATCGGGTTTTGGTTCTGGTACCCACCCTTGACAGCAAATTCCTAGCCAGGTGGCAGGGCCCCTATGAGGTGATCGAGAAGGTAGGGAAGTAAATTACAAAGTACACCAGCCAGGGCGGCGCAAGCCGAGCAGGTGTACCACGTGAATTTACTTAAGCCGTGGAAAGATAGGGACGCGGCCGACGACCACAGCCCCCGGCCAGGGCTTCTAGGTGAAAAGGGTCCAGCCCCACAGTTCGAGGCCTGTGAAGCCGTAACCACGGTAAAAATTGCAGACAGCCTGTCTTCCAAACAAGTTCAGGAAGTCAGGGAGTTCCTCAGTCGGAACACGGATGTGTTCTCGGACCTCCCTGGCCGCACGTCTCTCATCCGACATGACATCGTCACTGAGCCTCAGGCCAAGGTCGGTTAAAACCATACCGGGTACCCGAGGCTCGGCGGCGGGCCATCGCGGAGGAAGTGCAGTTAATGTTGAAGCTCGATGTCATTGAGGAGTCGAAAAGTGAGTGGGCCAGTCCCATAGTCCTAATACCCAAGCCGGATGGGACGTTGCGGTTCTGCAACGACTTTCATAAGTTAAATGAAGTGTCCAAGTTTGGCGCGTATCCCATGCCCGAGTAGACGAGCTTGTTGAAAATTTAGGACAAGCCCGTTATTTTTCTGTGCTGGACCTCACTAAAGGGTACTGGCAGGTACCCTTAACGAGTCGGCTAAGGAAAAACGCGTTTGTTACCCCGCAGGGCCTGTATCACTACAAGGTGTTACCCTTTGGCCTGCATGGCGCCCCGCCACTTTCCAAGGTTAATGGACATAGTGCTGCGACCACATCGTCGGTGCGCCTCGGCCTACTTAGATGATGTAGTCATCCACAGCACCGACTGGGAAAGCCATTTGCCCAAGGTGCAGGCGGTAGTGGATGCCCTGAGGAAAGCTGGACTAACCGCCAATCCAAAAAGTGTGCGATTGGGTTGGAAGAGACCAAATATCTGGGATATGTAATCGGGCGGGAGTCATCAAACCTCAGGTAACTAAGGTAGAGGCCATTCGTAACTGGCCCCGACCGGTCACCACCAGGCAGGTAAAGTCGTTCCTGGGGATTGTAGGATACTACATGAGGTTTGTGCCCCACTTTGCCACAATAGCAGCGCCATTGACAGACCTGTTGAAGGGGCGAAAGTCTGGGAGGGTTAGCTGGAGTGAGAAGGCGGAGGAGGCTTTCGCCGCGTTGAAGTCGGCCCTGTGTGGGTCCTCGGTTTTGGTGACACCCGACTTCAACAAGGAGTTTGTCGTACAGACCGGCGCCTCGGAGGTAGGCCTCGGTGCTGTACTGTCTCAGGAGGTCAACGGGGAAGAACATCCCGTTGTCTTCCTGAGCCGTAAGCTCAGTCCCGCCGAGTCCAGGTATAGTATAGTGGAGAGGGAGTGCCTGGCTATCAAGTGGGCACTCGAATCTCTCCGCTACTACCTGTTAGGGAGGAGGTTCCGTCTGGTGACCGACCATTCCCCTCTCAAGTGGATGAGTCAGGCCAAGGAGAGGAATGCTCGGGTCACCAGGTGGTTCCTATCCCTGCAAAATTTCAAATTCTCCGTGGAACACAGGGCAGGCCGCTTGCAGGGTAACGCAGATGCCCTGTCCCGCGTCCACTGCCTCACGTGTGTTCACCCCCTCAGGGTTGAACAAAGGGGGTGTGTAAGAGGGTGCAAGGTATCATAGTCGATGGCAGGTACGTGTCACCGAGGTTCCTGGCCTCGGTGAGGTGAGAGCCGGGTTTTATGTGTCTGCAGCAGCTAGTGCTGTTTGACTTTGTTACCTAGTTTGGCTGCAAAGCTAATCCGGGCCGGCTCTTACTGGGAGTAGGCAAAGAGCTGGGTGGGTGCCTACTCCCCACGGTCCAGGCCGGACTTTATCCGGGCCTTTAAAAGGCAGCCTCCTTAGCAGCTGTGTGGTGATTGTCCTGGAGCTGCAAACAGGGCTGTGGAGTTCTCTGACTTAGAGGAAAGAGCTCAGCAAGGAGGTGTTGTTGTTCCTGGCACCCTGAAGGTGGATTCTCCTGCGGCTGGGCCGACAGCCTGGTGCGAACCTGCACCTAAACCTCCCAGGTGATTGAACCTGTGCTCCTGTTTTGTTTTGCCTTCTTATTTCTGATGTGCATGAATTACCACCAAGAGACTGTCTGTCGTTTATTTTTGTGTCAGTGTGAATAAAACACTGTTTATTGCACATTCTGGACTCCTTGTTTTGCCTCGGTACTGCACCCGCACCGCTATCTACCAGAGCGACTCCCCACACATATCATATGTAAAGCCCAAAATAGTCTAAAGTGCAACCCAGCAGAAACAAGCAGGACATGAAACCATTATAAGAAAGTGAATGTATTACCCATTATCTAGCTTATATGTAGCCCCGGTACACCGACACCTCGATGCGCGTTTCACCACACTGAGGGCTTCGTCAGGAGGCTGGATAATGGATACCTCAATAGGTTACATTGATTACAAAAAACGCAATGTGGCGCGGTTATCCAGAATTGGTTCACTATTTGGCGAGAGTTTATCTACTGACTCAGAGACACGTAATATTAAGGACCTGAAAACGAAAATAAGGGATCTTCTAAAAAAACGCATTAAGATCTAGTGGAATAAAGCAGCACTTGAAAGCTATTTAAGCAAAAGCATAATTCCACGTGGTCTTCGTATCCAGGTGTTCCCCACCTGGGAAGTCACGGAACTGTCCTTCACTAGTCGGTGGGAGGAAACTTTAAATAAGTGCTCTGTTACTCTTATTGAGTTGTTGATTGGATCCGATCGTATATCACTGGAGCAGATTGTATCCACTACATGTAACCAAAGATTGCTGTGTGTATGACCCTGCTTTGACCATGGCATTATTAAGCTGTTCTAAAGGATAGCCTTGTTGCGACAAACGTTTTTTCAGTTCTTCCGCCTGGCTCAGATACACTGTGTCTAGACTATTGATGCGTATTAGTCTCAAAAACTGTCCATAAGGGACAGATCCGTTTACGCTACGTGGATGGTAGCTATCATGGTGCAGCAGGGTATTAGTGGCAGTGGGCTTGCGGTACCTTGCGGTACCCTTCGGTACGAAGCGCACCATCTTCTATAATAACTCGAACGTCCAGAAACTCGATGGACGGACCCCCAAAATTGAGGGTGAACATCATGTTCATGTCGTTCGTGCCATTCAGATGTGCAACAAATTGCTCACACTGCTCTTGTGTCCCCGACCACACCATGAAGACATCATCCACGTAGCGTAAGAACAAACGTATGTGGCTGAGAAAGGGGTTGGAAGTTGAAAAAATATACCTATCTTCCAATCTTCCTAAAAAAATGTTTGCAAAAGTACAGGAGACACGCTTTTACTTATCCAAGCCATTCTAAAACAGTTTTCTCATGACGTATTATACTTCATGACAGTGGTAAATTTGAGTCAATATATTTCACCTTTATAATATATTATTATAAAATAATCCCAAATGTAACAAAAATTAGGAAAAATTCTCAATTTTCTAAATTTGAATTTCTCTACTTTTAAGACAGATAGAAATACCTCATAAAATGGTTATCAATCAACATTCCCCATATGTCTGCTTTACGTTGGCATCATTTTATAAATGTAATTTCATTTTTTTTAGGATGTTAGAAGGCTTAGAAGTTTAGAAGCTATTTTTTAGATTTTCAACAAAATTTCCAACACTATTTTTTAAGCACCAACCAATTCAGTTATAAAGTGATTTTAAGGGGCTTACATAATGGAAACCACCCATAAATGACCCCATTTTAGAAACTACACCCCTCAAATTATTCAAAACTGATGTTACAAACTCTTGAGGTCTTCCACAAGAATTAAAGAAAAATAAAGGTGAAGTTTCAAAATTTCACCTTTTTGGTAGGTTTTTGTTAATCAATTTTTTCTTTTATACATATGTATGTATGTATGTATATATATATATATATATATATATATATATATATAATTATATTACTCTAATTCTGCAGTTTACAGAAATACCCCATATGTGGTGGTAAACTGCTCTATGGACACAAGGCAGTGGAAAGGAGCGCCATATAGGAAAAGAGTTCCATAAGGATTTTGGAGGCAGATTTTGCTAGAATGGTTTTTAAGGCACCATTTTGTATTTGAAGAGATGCTGATGTACCCCTACAGTGGAAACCCTCAAAAAGTAACCCCATTTTGGAATCTACACCCCTTAAAGATTATAATAAGAGGGGTACAGAGCACTTTCACGCCCTAAGCATTTTACAGAATTTGGAAACACTTGGATGTAAAAAGGAAACATTTTGTTTCCTCCAATAAAATGTTGCTTTAGCCCCAAATATTTCATTTTCACAAGGGGTAACAGGAGAAAAAGCACCACATAATCTGTTACCAATTTTCTTCTGAATATGGTAACATCCCATATGTGGTGGTAAACTGCTGTGGGGGCACGTGGCAGGACTCAGAACGAAAAAAAGCGCCATATGGCTTTTGTAGTACAGATTTTGATGGATAGGTTTATGGGTGCCATTGGTTTTTATTTTTTAAGTTATTGTCTTACTTGGGGCCTCAGTTTTTTGCAGAATGACAGGTGGCAGTTTGATTGGTACCATTTTGGGGTACATAAGACTTTTTGATCGCTTGGTATTAAACTTTTTCTGAGGCAATGTGAAAAAAGCCTGTTTTGGCAAAGTTTTTTCAACATTTTTAGTACAGCATTCACCTGAGGGGGCATATAATGTGATATTTTTATAGAGAAGGTTGTTACGGATGAAGCGATACCTAATATGTCTATCATTTTTATTTTTGTTAAGTAATATGAAATCATTTGTGAACAGAATAAAATCTTGTTTTTTGTGTTTCCATTTTGTGAGAGTCCTATTTTTTTAATTTTTTGGGCAATTGTCTTAGGTAGGGGCTCATTTTCTGTGGGAGGTGAGAACTGTTTGATTGGTACCATTTTGGCTTTTTTGACACTGTTTTTATAATTTTTTTTACGAAATTCACCTGACCGGGTAGGTCATTTTTATAGAGCCAGACGATATGGACGCGGCAATACTAATATTTCTACTTTTCATTTTTTCCTATTTTTTCACCTTATTTGGGGAAAAGGACGCTTTTTTGTAAATTGAAACTTTTCATTTTTTTGTAAAACTTTCTTCTTTTAACTTCTTCTTTAACTTTCTTTTTTGTCCCACTCTGGGACTTCAACTTTTGGGGGTCGGATCCCCTTTACAATGCATCACAGTACTTCTGTATTGTAATGCATTGGCTGTGAGTGTAATACCAGTGTATTACCAGTGTAATACACCTACAGCCTTCCTGCCTGTGACATCCAGGGGGCTTTATCTCAAAGGCTCCCAGGGAAGGCAGCTGGGATGACTAAGGAAGGCATAGGCCTGCCTTCCCTACCATCGGGTCCCCGCACAGCAGCGTGGTGACCCGATGGACACCCCGCACCCGATGGACACACCGCAGGTTCCGTGGTCAGTACTGACAGCGGCAATGCAAGGGTTATTTCGCCAGCATTAGTGTTTTCACCAATGCCGGCGCATAAAGCAGGGGTCTGTCTATCTGTGACTGCTGGACCCCTGCAGCTGATCCGTCGGGTGCAGCTCCGGAGCTTGCCCGATCAGAGCGCCGTAACTGTACGGCGATAGGATTTCTGTCCCAGTATCCTAAGGGTTAAAGTAATTTGCTCATCCTTAGTCTCTAAAGGTTTCCGTTTTGAATTCCATCTTATGTATTCCGTTATTTTCAGTTATAACCATGTTAAAACGGAAAGCAATCACAGAATGCATAACACTGATGTGAACATGTCATTACAAATCAGTTTAACTATTTTGTTTTGCTTGATATTAAACTTTTTCATTGAAATATTTTTCTATATTCTTAAAACTGAAATAATTGATTTGGGATTAAATTGTAATTAACTTATTTTTATATTTCTCTACTGACCACCAGAGACTTATAAGCCAGTAACAGAGATATCTCTCTGGAGATCTTATACCAGGGTTCTTGCCTTCATTTTCTATATAAATATCCCCAGGTAATGCTTCATGATGCCTCATTTGGCCAGGTAAGCCTACTGTGCTGCCATCTGACATTGTCATCGTTCTCCTCAGGGACTTGTCTTGAAAACAGAATTGCCAAGAAAAAGCAACATGAAAATCAACACCGAAGCTGAACCAATACCAGGTGTGAGTATTGTTTGGAAAACTTAGGAAAACCATTATGTGACATATGTATTCTAAAGATCACACCCAACTGTTTAAAATATACAGTTCTCTACAAAAGTTTTAGACGGTTAGAGAAAACATGTTGCAAAGTAAAAAAATTTCAATAGTAGAAATGTTGGTCGTTTTTTGTTTTATCAATTAACTAAAATGTAGAGTGAGTGAAGAAAAGAGAAATCTAAATCCAATCAATGCAGATGTAGTAGAGTTAACACACATGCTTTATGAGACGTGTTATCTAAACTAAATGCGTTAAGCAAACACCTTCAATTGCTTTTCAATGGCTTTTGTTTCAAGATAACGCGATGAATTACATTTGAGTTAAGAGTTGTGTGTTAATCCTGCTACATCTGTATTTGGTGTAACCACCCTTTACCTTCAGCATCTGTTCTTCTAGGTTCTGTATGCTTGCACACAGTTATTGAAAGAACTCGACAGGGAGGTTGTTCCAAATATTTTGGAGAACTAGCCACAGACCTTCTAGAGATGTAGGCTTGCTCATATCGTTTGCTCTCTTCATGCAATCTCAGACAGACTTGAGAATGTTG
Organism: Bufotes viridis; assembly: GCA_033119425.1. Taxonomy (NCBI): domain Eukaryota; kingdom Metazoa; phylum Chordata; class Amphibia; order Anura; family Bufonidae; genus Bufotes; species Bufotes viridis. The sequence continues at coordinate 10,540,076 of CM065590.1, forward strand.
CGATCAAGGCTCAGTGGTGGCCATATGATCACTTCCATGATGCCTTGTTCTTCTTTAGGCTGATGGTAGTTCATAATTAGTGCTGAGTGCGAATATTCAAATTGCGAATTTTAATCGTGAATATCGCAACTTCGAGAATTTTTGAATATTTAGTATATAGAGCTATATACCCTTATATATGCGAACAGTGTTGATCGCGAATATTCAAATTGTGAATTTATTGTGAATATCGGCCCTTACCAAAATCCCTAGCAACCAATAGGAAAGTTGCCTTCCCCTTAGTTTTACTGCGAATATATAACATTTTCAATTTTCGCATTCAAGTATATAATGACTGGAGAACATGAATTCTCGAATTTGTGAATTTATGGCAAATATTCGGGCAAAAATTAGCTAAATATCGCAAATTCGAATATTGCCTATGCCGCTCCTCCCTATTCATAATGACATTGGTTTTCTAAGTAAGAACGTAAGTATTTTCTAAAGTTTTTTTTTTATATTATATGAATCTTTCTAAATGAATTGAGCAATGCATTAAAGAAAAAATAAATTAATAAGGAATCTAGCCTGATGACATTCATTCTGATTATTATTTTGGGGGTAAAATGGTCGATTTTGTACAAATATAGAATGTGTTAAAATAATTCCTGGCACATTAACCCCTTCAGGACCCTTGACAAAGGCTATGTGATAGCCGAAACGTAGCAACTTTTTATATTCACATATTTCATGTGAGCAGTTCCCAATAATGGGATTTTTCAACCGGACATGCTGCCTCCATCATTTCTTCCTGAATCCCCTTCAGGACCCTGACATTTTTCACCTTAAGGACCAGGCCATTTTTTGCAAATCTAACATGTGTCACTTTATGTGGTGATCATTTTAAAATGCTTTTACTTATCCAAGCCATTCTGACACTGGCAGTGATACTTCATGGCAGTGGTAAATTTAAGTCAAAATGTTTCATTTTTATTTATAAAAAAAATCCCAATTTAACAAAAAATTTTAAAATTCACAAAATTTTCTGCTTTTAAAAAAATATAGTGATACCTCCTAAAATAGTTATTACCTTACATTTTCCATATGTGTACTTCATGTTTGGATCATTTTGTAAATGACATTTTCTTTTTTGGGGGCGTTAGAATGCTTAAAACTTTAGAAACAAATCTTAAAATGTTAAGAAAGTTTGCAAAACTCACTTTTTAAGGACCAGTTCAGTCTTAAGTCACTTTGTGAGGCTTACATAATAGAAACCCCCCATAAATGGCCCCGTTTTAGAAACTACACCCCTCAAGGTATTTAAACTTTGTTAACCTTTTAGGTGTACCACAAGAATTAAAGGAAAATGTAGATGAAATTTCTGAATTTCCCTTTTTTAGCCGAATTTTTATTTTAATCCATTTTTTCCAGTAACAAAGCAAGGGTGAACAGCCAAACAAAACTCAATATTTATTTCACTGATTCTGTAGTTTACAGAAACACCCCTCATGTGGTCGTAAACTGCTGTACGGGCACACAGCATGGCCCAGAAGAAAAGGAGTGCCATGTGGTTTTTGGAGGGCAGATTTAATTGGAATAATTTTAAGTTGCCATGTCACATTTGAAGCCCCCCTGATGCACTCCTAGAGTGGCAGTTTTGTTGGAACTATTTTAGGGTACATATGATTTTTAGTTGCTCTATATTACACTTTTTGTGAGTAAAGGTAACAAAAAATAGCTGTTTTTATTTTTTTATTATCTACAATGTTCATCTGACAGGTTAGATCATGTGCTATTTCTATAGAGCAGGTTGTTTCTGACGAGACAATACCAAACTACTTTTTTTGTTTGTTTTTTTGGGCGACTGTCTTAAGTAGGGGCTCATTTTTTTCAGTATAAGATGCTGGTTTGATTGGTATTACACTTGGCATTACACATTTTGTAATGTAAGGTGACAAAAAATGGCTTTTTTTGACACACTTTTTAATTTTATTGTTTTTATTCACCTGAGACGTTAGGTCATTTGATATTTTTATACAGCAGGTTTTTATGGATGCGGAAATACCTAATATGTATACTTTTTTATTTATTTAAGATTTGCACAATAAAGTCATTTTTGAAACAAAAAAATGTTTTAGTGTCTCCATATTCTGAGAACCATCATTTTTTTTTTTGGGCCGATTGTCTTAGTTTATTTGGTACTATTTTGGGGTGCGTATGACTTTTTGATCGCTTGGTATTACACTTTTTTGATGTAAGGTGACAAAACATAGCTTTTTTGACACCGCTTTTATTAAAAAAATTCTTGTGTTCACCTGAGGGGTTAGGTCATGTGATATTTTAAAAGACCTGGTTGTTATGGACACAGCAATACCTAATATGCCTACTTTCTTTTTTCACTTTCAACACAAAACAATTTTTTATCTTTATCTCTCCTTTTCTGAGAGCTATAGTTTTTTTTTTAAATTTTTTGCTTGATTGTGTTATCTAGGGTCAAATTTTTTGTGGGATGAGGTGACGGTTTTATTCGTACTATTTTGGGGGGCATATGCCTTTTTGATCGCTTGGTGTTGCACTTTTTGTGATGTAAGGTGACAAAAAAATGGTTGTTTTAGCATAGTTTTTATTTAATTTTTTCAACAGCGTTTAGGTGAGGGGGTAAATCATGTGATATTTTTATAGAGCCGATAGTTACGGACGAGGCAATACCCAATATGTTTGTTTTTCTATTTTGTTTACAATTCTCTGTGTTTCATTTTGGGAAAGGGGCTTTTTTACTTGAAACTTTATTTTTTATTATGAAAAACACTCTTTGTCTGTCCCTGAGATGTCTGTCGTCCCATCATCTGCTGGTCCTGATGCTCCTGGCCTTCCTACTCCTCGTCAGTCATTCCGTCAGCAATCAATCACCAAAGCGATTGCCAAGAGACAACAGTATGCGTGCAACCATCCATCGGCGCAGAAGCTGAATGTTCTCCTTTCCAAGTTGCTGGTGCTGCAGTCCCTCACTTTCCAAGTGGTGGACTCTGCACCTTTTAGAGAACTGTTAACTTGTGCTGAGCAGAGGTGGAGAGCCCCTTGTCGTCATTTCTTTACCAAAAAGGCAGCACCAGCCCTGCACACAGATGTAGAACAACAGGTGGGCCAATCCTTGAGCCTGTCGTTGTCTGCCAAAGTGCATGGCAGCCCCGAAGTTTGGAGCTGTAACTACAGTCAGGGACAATACATGTCCTTTACGGCCCACTGGGTGAATGTGGTTCCTGCACAGCCACACCAGCAATTTGGCCAGGTGACGCCGTTCTCAAGACTTTGGTCTTGCGACAATGTCCGCCTCTGCCTCCTCATCCTCCATCATGTCCTCAGCCTCCACTGCAGGGACAGTTCACAGTGCCCCTCCAGCATACCACATGTGCAGGAGATGGCGGTGTCAAGCTGCTCTGCACCTCGTTTGACTGGGCGAACAGAGTCACACAGGGGAGGAACTGCTCTGTGTGATTCATCAAGAAATCAAGTCCTGGCTTTCGAACATTGTGTCTGCGCTGCATCAAGGAAGGCTGAGCGATGCACCCTGCATGGCACACACGTTCAATCTGGTTGTCAAGCGGTTGCTGAAGTCTTCCACCCATCTGCAAGACATCCCAAAAAAGTCCAGAAAACTTTGCATGCACTTCAGCCACTCGTATACCACAAAGCACACCCTCCTTGAGATGCAGCGGCAGAACGGTATCCCCCAACATAGGCTGATATGCGACATTTCCACCCGTTGGAATTCCACCCCCATATCTTGGACGGACTGTACGAACAGAGAAAGGCCATACACGATTTCTTGATGATCCAAGCGGATAGTAGTAGTCCCCTTTGTAACTTTGATCTCAGCAAGTAAAATGTCATTCCACTGCTTTATGTACTGGAACAGATGCTGATAAATCTGGCTGGTCAGAGGACTGGAGACGTGGCACCTTGATCTCATGGCCACATGAGCCCTGTGGCGGCTCAAGTGGAGGAGGAGGTGGAGAACATTGGAACACAAGTAATGTGTAGCGAAATGGGTGGTTTTTACACACAGGTGACAGGGGAGGAGGAGCAGCCAGAGGATCTACAGGGCGATGAGGAAGACGAGGCAGAGGACCCAGACAAACCATGGCAGTATGCAGTGGAGGTAGGGAGTCCCTCCGACTCACTTGCACAAATAGCCCGCTGCATGCTCACTTGCTTGCATAGTGACAGCCAAATTGTCACCATTTGGCAGAGGGATGACTTCTGGCTCTCCACCTTGTTGGACCTTCGCTACTGTTCCAAAATGGGGGCCTTTTTTACAGCCGCTGAGAGGGAGGACAAACCAAACTACTATAGAGACATCCAATATAGTCAGTTAGCCGCTGCCTATCTGTTCCATCATCCATCCTCTCCCAGGTCTGACCGAGGGGGCCCTCTGCGGTTATGTTTTACTGTTTTGGCTGCTGGGGAGGTGTAGGGTGGCAGGAGTAAGACCAGTTCCATCAGCAGCAACCTGAGTCTAGAGTCGCTCATGAGCAGCTTTCTACACCCGCATAGTGAAAAAACTACTCACCAGCAGCAGAACCTAAACCAGCAGGTGGTGGCATACTTGGAGTGCACCCTTCCAGCACTCATTGAAGACCCAGTGGAATACTGGGCAGCCAAACTGGATTTGAGGCTGCAACTGGCACAGTTTGCCCTGGAAAAGCTGTCCTGCCTGGCCCCTAGTGGGGCATCAGAGCGGGTGTTTAGTGCAGCGGGGGCCATAGTTACCCCAAAAAGAACTCACCTTTTCACCCAAAATGTGGAGAGACTGACCTTTATCAAGATTAATCAGGCGTGCATCAGCCAGGATTTCCACCCACCAATGCCTGAGAACAGTTTCTTCTGGCTACCTGCATCAGCTACTATTCTGATGCTGCCACCCACCTGATGCCACACATATGATGCCAAGTGCTCCTTCTTTCATCTATCTTTGTCAGCGGGTATTAGTAGTGCCACCGATCTCTCTACTTTGTCACCGGGTGATCTCTGTGGTCTCCACATGCTGCTGCCACCTCCACACTATGGCACTTTGCCACTCTGTGGTCTCCTGATACTCGTGCCACCTCCCCATTCTGTCACCCTGTCACTCTGTGGTCTCCTGTTGTTGCTGCCATCTCCACACTATGTCACCATGACACTCTGTGGTCTCCTGATGCTGCTCCCACCTCTACAGTCTGTCATTGTGCCGCTTTGTGGTCTCCTGATGCTGTCGCTACCTTCACACTATGTCATTGTGCTGCTCTTTGGTCTTCTCATGCTACTGCCACCTCCACATTCTGTCATTGTGCTACTCTGTGGCCTCCTCCTAATGCTGCTGCCACCTGCACTCTCTGTCATTTTGCCACTCTGGCCTCCTAATGCTTCTGCCACATCCACACTCTGTCATTGTGCCACTCTGTGGCCTCCTCCTAATGCTGCTGCCACATCCACACTCTGTCATTGTGCCACTCTGTGGCCTCATAATGCTGCCGACACCTCCACAATCTGTCATTGTGCAGCTCTGTGATCTCCTGATACTGCTGCCACCTCCACACTTTTATCATTGTGCCACTCTGTGACTTACTTCTGATAATGCTGCTGCCGTCCCCTCCAGACTATGTCATTGTGCTGCTCTGTGGCCTCTTCATGCTGCTGCCACCTCCAGACTCTGTCATTGTGCTGCTCTGTGGCATCTTCATGCTGCTTCCACCTCCACACTCTGTCATTGTGACTCTTTTGGCCTCCGCCTGATGCTGCCACCACCTCCACACTCTGTCATTGTGCCGCTCTGTGTCTGCTCATGCTGCCACCAACTCCCACTGTCATTGTGACACTCTGTGGCCTCCTCCTGATGCTGCCGCCACCTCCAGACTCTGTCATTGGACAGAGTGGTCTCCTCATGCCGCTTCCACCTCACCACTATGTCATAGGGCCACTTTGTGGACTTATCATGCTGCTCCCTCTCTCCCCACTTCATGACTGGGCCACTATTTTGCCTTTCAGCCTGGCTGACATAATTTATTTGACCTTTCTTCTGATCTGTCAGAAGAATGGAAAAATGATATGCACAGCGGATCCTGTATGTGTAGCAGCTATACAGCCTGTATGGTCCCATCAGAATTGGCTTATGATTTGGTAGCCAAAAGCAGGAGTGGGTAAAAAACACAGAAGACATGCAAAGATTCCATTCACGTGTCATCTCTGTTTTAGATCCAAGCTGTTTTTTTTTTTTGTTTTTTTTTTTCTTGCCTTTAGCAATACTGATAAATTATTTAGCAAATGCTTACCGAGTGAAGGTGTATGCTACACAGACAGTATCCATTTTTTATGGGTAATTGTTCTGATGGATCAGAGAATGTGGAAAATTAATCAGTGACGTCAACAGAAAGTCGGGGGGCTTTACTTGTATAAGCATTTAATAGAACAGGTTCTGTAGACATCTATGTGGAATCAGCTGACAAGGGTCTAAAAGGAGTGTGCTTCTTTTCGACGCGAACATCGACCTGTAAGGCTGAGTTGATAGTTGAGTTATTGGGTCAGTTTTGGCCCTGTGACTGCCCTAATAAGTGAAGTTTGCAGGGATTCTAAGTGTGATGCTTGTCATCTCCATGTCATACGGCTCACAGTATTATTTCACAACCAGTGCAGGCTTCCTATTTGTGTTAGTGCAGGGCACTGTGTTCTACACAACTATAAGACTCTTATTGTGCCACTCTGTGGTCTTCTCATGCTGCCACACCTCCAGACTCTGTCATTGTGCTGCTTTGTGGCATCTTCATGCTGCTTCCACCTCCACACTCTGTCATTGTGACTCTTTTGGCCTCCGCCTGATGCTGCCACCACCTCCACACTCTGTCATTGTGCCGCTCTGTGTCTGCTCATGCTGCCACCAACTCCCACTGTCATTGTGACACTCTGTGGCCTCCTCCTGATGCTGCCGCCACCTCCAGACTCTGTCATTGGACAGAGTGGTCTCCTCATGCCGCTTCCACCTCACCGACTATGTCATAGGGCCACTTTGTGGACTTCATCATGCTGCTCCTCTCTCCCCACTTCATGACTGGGCCACTATTTTGCCTTTCAGCCTGGCTGACATCAACATTTATTTGACACTTCTTCTGATCTGTCAGAAGAATGGAAAAATGATATGCACAGCGGATCCTGTATGTGTAGCAGCTATACAGCCTGTATGGTCCCATCAGAATTGGCTTATGATTTGGTAGCCAAAAGCAGGAGTGGGTAAAAAACACAGAAGACATGCAAATATTCCATTCACGTGTCATCTCTGTTTTAGATCCACGCTGTTTTTTTGTTTTTGTTTTTTTTTGCCTTTAGCAATACTGATAAATTATTTAGCAAATGCTAACCGAGTGAAGGTATATGCTCCACAGACAGTATCCATTTTTTATGGGTAATTGTTCTGATGGTTCAGAGAATGTGGAAAATTAATCAGTGACGTCAACACAAAGTCGGGGGGCTTTACTTGTATAAGCATTTAATAGAACAGGCTCTGTAGACATCTATGTGGAATCAGCTGACAAGGGTGTAAAAGGAGTGCGCTTCTTCTCGACGCTAACATCGACCTGTAAGGCTGAGTTGATGTTTGAGTTATTGGGTCAATTTTGGCCCTGTGACTGCCCTAATAAGTGAAGTTTGCAGGGATTCTAAGTGTGATGCTTGTCATCTCCATGTCATCTCCATGTCAATACGATAATCTGTTGCATCAAAAGAGAACATAGTCCTACCAATTTACAAATCACTAGTCAGACCACACATGGAGTACTGTGTACAGTTCTGGGCTCCTGTGAGCAAGGCAGACATAGCAGAGCTGGAGAGTGTTCAGAGGAGGGCAACTAAAGTAATTACTGAAATGGGGCAACTACAGTACCCTGAAAGGTTATCAAAATTGGGGTTTTTCACCTTAGAAAAAAGATGACTGAGCAGTGAGACTATAAAAATCTCTGCTTGAGGAGGTGGTTATGGTGAGTTCACTAAAAGAGTTCAGGAGGGGCCTGGATATATTTCTGGAGTGTAATAATATTACAGGCTATAGCTACTAGAGATGGGTCGTTGATCGAGGGAGTTATTCTGATTGCCTGATTGTAGTAGGGAAGGAATTTTTTTTTCCCTCCTTAAGTGGGGAAAATTGGCTTCTACCTCACAGTTTTTTTTTTGCCTTCCTCTGAGTCAACTTGCAGGATAACAGGCCGAACTGGATGGACAAATGTCTTTTTTCGGCCTTATATACAATTTCAATATGATGGATTACTGAGCAAATGTTGACCGAGTGAAGGCGGATGCTCCACAGACAGGATCCATTTTTTGTGGGTTTTTATTCTAATGGATCAGAGGAAGGGCAAAATAATCAGTGATGTCAACACAAACTTACTGCTGACACCCTCTCCACTCTGTTTGGGGGCTCTACTTGTATAAGAGTTTAATAGAACAGATTCTGTAGTCATCTATTCGGAATCAGCTGACGAGGGTGTAAAAGGAGTGCGCTTCTTCTCGACGCTAACATCGATCTGTAAGGCTGAGTTTATACTTGAGTTATTTGGTCGGTTTTGGCCCAGTGACTGCCCAAATAAGTGAAGTGTGCAGTTATTCTAAGAGCGATGCCTGTCATATGCATGTCATACTGACACAGTATTATTTCACTACCACAGCAGACTCTCTATGCGTGTTACTGCAAGGCACAGTGTTCTACACCACTATAAAGGCTCTCTGCAGCCCGGAAATGGCCTTTTTTAACCCCTTAAGGACACATCCCTATTTCACCTTGAGGACCAGGCCATTTTTTTAATAATCTGTCCCTTTATGTGGTGATAACTTTAAAACGCTTTTACTTATCCTGGCCATTCTGAGATTGTTTTTCGTCACACATTGTTCTTCATGACACTGGTAAAATGGAGTCAAAGACATTTATTTTTATTTATAAAAAAATAAAAATTTACCAAAAAATTTGAAAGTTAGCAATTTTTCAAGTTTCAATCTATAATACATAGTAATACCGTCAAAAAAGTTATTAATTTACATTCCCCATATGTCTACTTTATGTATGGATCATTTTGGGAATGCCATTTTATTTTTCGGGGATGTTACAAGGCTTAGAAGTTTAGAAGCAAATCTTGAAAGTTTTCAGAAATTTTCAAAAATCCACTTTTTAGGGACCAGTTCAGGTTTGAAATCAGTTTGTGAGGCTTACATAATAGAAGCCACCCAAAAATGACCACATTCTAGAAACTATACCCCTCAAGGTATTCAAAATGGACTTTACAAATGTTGTTAACCCTTTAGATGTTCCACAAGAGTTAATGGCAAATGGAGATAAAATTTCAGAATTTTTTATTTTTGGCAAATTTTCTATTTTAATCTATTTTTTCCAGTAACACAGCAAGAGTTAACAGCCAAACCAAACTCAATATTCATTGCCCTGATTCTTTAGTTTGCAGAAACACCCCATATGTGGTCGTAAACTACTGTATGGCCAAACGGCAGGACTCAGAAGGAAAGGAACGCCATATGGTTTTTGGAAGGCAGATTTTACTGGACTGGTTTTTAGACACCATGTGCCATTTGAAGCCCCTCTGATGCAACCCTAGAATAGAAATGATTTTTGGTTCCTCTATATTACACTTTTTTTGAGGCAAGGTAACAAAAAATAGAAATTCTAAAATTTCACCTCCATTTGCCAATAACTCTTATTGGAACACCCAAAGTGTTAACAAAGTTTGTAATATCAGTTATGAATACCTTGAGGGGTGTAGATTCTTAGATGGAGTCACTTTTATGGAGTGGGGGCCTTTAAATAGGACATGGTGTCAAAAAAACAGTCCAGCAAAATCCACCTTCCAAAAACCATATGGCGTTCCCTTCCTTCTACGCCCTTCCGTGTGCCCGTACAGTAGATTACGACCACATAAGGGGTGTTTCTGCAAACTACAGAATCAGGGCAATAAATATTGAGTTTTGTTTGGCTGTTAACCCTTGCTTTGTTACTGGAAAAATGGATTAAAATGGAAAATTTGAAAAAAAAATTGCTGTTTTGGGACCATTTTTATTTTTTGTTATTTACAGAGTTGATCTGACAGGTTAGATTGTGTGCTATTTCTATAGAGCAGGTTGTTATGGACGCGACAATACCAAATATGACTACTTTTTGGGAATTTTTTTTCAGTTTTTCATAATAAAGCATTTGTGAAAAAAAATTTTAGTGTCTCCCCATTCTGAAAGACAAATTTTATGTTTATTTGTTGGCCGACTTGCTATTACACTTTTTGTGATGTAAGGTGACAAAAATGGCTTTTGACACCTTATTAAGATAATTTTTTTGCTGTGTTCATCTGAGGGGTTAGGTCATGTGTTATTTTTATAGAGCAGGTTGTTACGGACACGGCAATAACTAATATTGTATACTTTTTATTTATTTATTTTACTTTAAGACAATGTGTATGGCGGCTCACTGTGTAGACCAATATGACAGGTGCTCACCTCTGGCAACACCCAGGCCAAAAGAAAGTGTAGGATAGAACAAATAACGGTCGGGGGCACTCAATAAGGAGAGCACATGGACTTCAATGGGAAAATTTTTTAATAAAACAAAATTGATAGTAAACACAAAATAAATACTTTAAAAGACATAAATTCATCCACATATGTTGGTAATAATAGTTAATCATATACATAGATCCTCATTAGCTGGTTGCAGAAGGAATTCTCAAGAAAATTAGCAGCCGTTAAAGGTGACACCTATAAAGTAAATTTCTTAATAGTTAGACAGAATTAGTCATATGGCGTCCCTTTTGATATCGTTGTATCTCAACTGGGATTGTAGATAAAAACAGTCACTTGATATAGAAAAATATTCCCAATACGTTCAGTTCTTAAGTAAGGGCCGTAACTTTGTTGTGCATAGAGGGTCTCTCTCACAGAATGTTCACGTAGACATGCATATAAAGTGAGCACCACATGGATGTATACCTTACCGCACCCCTAGTATCACTCTTGGAAGCCGACGAGACCAAGCGCGGTGTCCCGCGCTGGAGCTTTGGTTAGTAGCGGCGTCTCACGCGATCGGCACCATTCACGTGATCGTGACGTCTTAGGAGTGGGCGGATTGCTTCACAGGTCCTGTAGTGGATACGCTGTACTGAAGGTTTCCAATTGATGGACTATATTTTGTATTTTCTTTGGTGGTATAAGGTGTTTTTCAATTGCTCTGAACGGACGAGCTGACAAACGTCTCCTGGGGACTTGTAGTGCGGCTAACTGCAGATCACTCCATACGCGTTTCGGGGTATACGCCCCTTCTTCAGTGGTAGTGACTGCAGATTGGATGCCGCTTTTATATACTTTAGATCATTAGTGAACTGGTAATTCTCAAAAATGGAACTGGATTTGGATCAATTATTTTACTTTAACACAATAACAGCATTTTAGCAAAAAGAAATCATGTTTTAATGTCTGCATAGTCTGAGAGCCATATTTTTTTATTTTTTGGGGCGATTGTGGAATGAGATGGCGGTTTGATTGGTACTATTTTGGGAGGCATATGCCTTTTTGATTGCTTGGTATTACACTTTTTGTGATGTAAGGTAACAAATATGTTTTATGGTGTTCACCTGAGGGGTCAGGTCATGTGATATTTTTATAGAGCAGGTTTTTACAGACGCGGCGATACCCAATATGTGTAGTGTATTTTTTTATTTTTTATTCAGTGATATGTATTTTATTTCACTTTTTTAAATTTTTTTGGGACCCAGACCCACTTAGTTTTTGAAGATCCAGTGGGTCTGATCTCTATATAATACAGTACAGTACACTATATAGTGTACTGTACTGTATTTGTAACTTTTCCCTAGTCTGGTCAGACTTCTGCCTTTAGCAGAAGTCTGATCAGAGTTACATTACCATGGCATACCATACCATAGTGGGTGATGGGGAGGGAGGGGAGCTCCCTCTCTCTACGATCCCATTCCTGTCGGGGGGCTGCAAAGACAAAGCAGCCCCCCGATGGGAGAGGGAGGAAGCTCCCTCCCTGTTAACCCCTTCTATACAGCGGTCCGTACGGCACCGGGTTCCGATCACCGCCCACCGCGCGGTGGTGATTGGAAATACACAGGGCGTACAGATACGCCCTGTGTCCTTAAGTACCAGGACATCAGGGTGTACCTGTACGGCCTGTGTCCTAAAGAGGTTAACGTGATTTGCCGTGAATAAATTTGGATCTAACCAATTTTTTTCTAAAAATTCGGAGAACCAGGCCGAATCAAATCTTTGAAAAATTTGCTCATCTCTAGTGGTGACAGCAGCAGCAGAAGAGGCAGTAGTGGCCCCATAACAGACTGAGGAGGGAGCGCAGCTGCAGGAGCAGTCGTAGTAAGTCTGTGTTAACATCATTGTTTTTTATTCTGTTCTTCTGATCAGTCAGCAACCATAAAAACTCTTTCAGACGGTCAGTATTAAATCAGTATTTTTAAGCCAAAAACAGGAGTGGGTCCAAAACAGACATAAACTGTAATGTAATTATTTGCATCTGATATGTGTTTTGGACTCACTCCTGCTTCTGGCTTTTACACCATGTGAAAGAGGCCTTATCCATATTCAAAATATAGAAACATTTTTTTAAATCTTTTTTCTGTTCTTCTGGCAGTTTAGAAGAAGGAAAAATAATCATTGATGTCACCACGGACAAACAGGGACAATAGTCCCCCCATAATAGAGTGGGTATGGGTGCCAACAGCAGTGGCAGTAACAGGGACAATAGTGGCTACATGACAGAGTGGGGAGGGGGGATACAGCAGTGGCATATAGCACAAGATGGTGGCAGATCACAGTAGCAGCAGAACCCAACAACAGCAGTGTGATAGCAAGACCTAGTGGTATGAATCAGGCGGGTGGAAGCATCATAATGGTGGCAGCAGCACTTGGCCAGAAGTAATAGCCCAATTTGCAGAATATTCTGGTATGGAAGGACTCTACAATATGATCATTAGTGGCAGAACGATCTATTCTGTTTCATCAGGCACCGGTGTCTGGAAATCCTGAATGATCCACACCTGATTCATCTTTATGAAGGTTAGTCTCCCAACAATTTTGAGAGGAAAGGCAAGTTCTCGTAGGGGGTAACTATGCACCCTGCCACACAGACCACCCACTCTGATGCTACACTACTGGCCAGGAGGGGATCTTGGGTGACAGGGTACAGTTCAACTATGCAACCACCTGATTGGTCAGATTCTGCTCCATGTCCTACTGCTGCTGGGTGGTTTAATTCAGTAGACAGCTGAAGAAAACTGCTCAATATGGATTTCAGACAGAAGTTGCTGCATACAAAGCCAGTGCTGTTCCTGCCCATACTAGTCATGGCAGTGGAGTGTTAGCGCAGAGGGTACCACCAATCAGACCATTGTGAGGACACAGGTGATGGACTGGTCCTTGTACGCAGCAACCAACCGACTGCACAGTAAGTCACTGTAGTCCATTTTGCATCCCTCTTAAAAGGTGCAAAAATGACCTCATTTTTCACTGGCAGTGAGGGTCTAACAATGTGGATAGCTAGTAGTCATCCCTCTGCTGAATCCTGATAATGGGGCTGTCAGTAAACATAGGAATCACAGAAATAAACGTGGCCTAAATAGGTGGGACTGCTCCAAACCCCAAACACTGTGGCGTGTTTCTAACTGGGGGGGCAGTTCCTCCGCCTGTGGTTTGCAGTGAACAGCTATCCCCAACAAAAATTGCATGCAATGGAGGATACCGGCACGAACCACTGTAGGCTGCTTAATACCTGTTCAGACCTTGTTCACACACCATAGGTAGTCTAGTGGTAGGACCCCATGCCATGCTGAGAGACCATGACGTGGTGCTTGAAGGGGCTCCAATATGTTCCTGATTGGAAATATTGGCGAATCTCTCAGCTTTTAACATCCGAGTGAGGGACTAGCCAGTGTTGTCAGTTGCTTATCCTTGTGGTGCATCTGTTTTCTGTGAGTTATCTGTCAGTAAACGTACAAGAAAGCATATATATATATATATATATATATATATATATATATATATATATATCTAGCCATTAGCCCAAGGGACTCGGAGGGGCCTCCCTGTCTCCATCTCCTTTAACTCCTTCACTTAGCCTCCCAGGAGACTCTCACTTCTTTTGATTGATGGGACCTGGTGTCCAGGTGAAGGAGAGAGTGTTCAAAGAAGCACAGTGGAAGAGCTAAGGTGTACTGATTGGCTAGTGCCCACCCTCGATGCACTTAAGCTATTATTTAACCCTTAGCATACTGGAGGTGGTGTTTTCATTTTTCTTTCCTATCTTCCTTGAGCCATAACTTTTTTTTATATTTCTGTTCACATAGCTGTATGAGGGCTTATTATTTGTGAGACAAGTTGAACTATCTAAAGCTACCATAAATTATAGCATACAATGTAGTGTACAAGCATACAAGAGTAGCATTGAAAAAATGGGAAATTGGTGTTTTCGGTCACGGTGATACCTATGATGTATATATTTTTTGTTATTTAGGTATTAATATTTTTACTATACAAAAGGGGGAGTGATTTAAACTTTTATATTTTTAAAATTGTTTATGCATTTTTTTTATGATTTTGAAGCTCATATATGAGCCTACAAAATCAAATTTTCAATTTTTAATTTTGAACAATAATGTATTTTTAAAGTGGCCTTATTTTTGACAATTGCTCATTTCTTATGTTTGCCTGCCATCTGGTGGCCAAAATAATAATTGCACTTTGAATGTTCTCAGTCTCTTCAGCGTTGCTGAGCCCATTCAAAACAATTACTGGTATCCCCATTGGCCACAGGGAACCCTGGTCCCAATTAAGTGCTCAATTAGGTGCTGTGATCTCACTTGATTATGGCATCTAAAGCCTTTAATTACCGTGATCAGCATTATTGCTGGTCGCGGTAATTAGCCGCAAGTCTCTGATGTTTGAAACAGCAGACACCTGCTGGCTATGACGCCCACTGCACTTGCAAGTGGGCACCATGTTTGCTTATCGCTTTATTGTCATACATGTAGCAAAAGGGTTAAAAGTCAATATTTCAGCCTTTACCGTTAAATATCTTTAGGATCATTGTGAAGTAAGACTTCTTCACTCATTCAATAGAAATAATAAATAAGATCCGTGGTGCTTGTTTTTTTTATAAGTGTTAGGATTATCATCCACAGATTTCAACCATTGATGGATTAAGGGTCCTGGGTAAACCTTTCCCCTGATGAAACAGATGTGAAATCCTGGGTTGGGCAAGTTGATCTGAAGAACATTTTATTCATTTAGATGCAAGTGTTTATATCTTACAGTTTTAAATTCTCTAAGTGGTGGTGCTTCTGTTTCACTATATGGATATTCTTTTTGGAAGTTTAAAAAGGGATCCAGGTGGAAGTGCAACGTGCCGCCCCCAATGCTGATTGTGTCCCAGGTTTCTAAGAACTGCCGAATGATGATGCAGCCTTACTAGTTTGTGTGTCACGGTGCTCCTACCTGGATACTGTTGCTCCCTGGAGTTAGTCTTCGTAGCAATAAAGAAAACAGTTGGAGCTGGTGGAGAATAAGTCGAGTCCAGACTTGATCAAATTCAACAGTTTTACTTGAATAAACTTGAACCCAGACAACACTTGATCTTTCTCTTGGTTCCAGCAGGTTTTTGGGGTAAACTGGCAGGCAAACTTGGAAACCTTGCTTTCTCTTTCTTTGCTGTGCTAATCTCTGGCTTCAGTCTGGTTACTGGACTTTGTAGCAGTTCTGGTACCTCTGAGTGGGGTGCATTTGGCTGTTGACCCCCTCTCTAACTGCAAGGAGTCACGGTGCTCTAAGAGCTGCTTCCCTTAGAAGACTCCTAATGCAGGAGGGGGGAGATCCCCTTCACTGCGCCATGTCTCTTCTCTCTTCAGCTCTCAACTCCCTCCCTAGCTTCCTGCAACACTTCCCCTGGTAGGAAGCAGGACTATTCCACTTCTTCCCAAAACGGGGAGGGGGAAGGGGAACGGGGAACGGAGGGATGGTAAGTTTCATTATTACTAAAGATCCCTCTATGACAGATACACTACAGCCTGCTGGACAACCAGGCACATTATATCTAATACAATACATAAGTTATATAGCAATGTTATTAATGCACAATAAAAGTACCTGGAATAAATTCACAGATGACAATATTGGTGAGCCATTAGAGACAGTAGTAGGATGTAAGAATGGTAGCGCCTGCTCTGGGTTACTACAGAAGGCCTTACCCTGGATTCCTAAGCCGTCTGTGGTAGAAACCTGTGGGTGAGGACCCTAAACTATGAAAAAAGCAGCAGAAATCTGATTTATTATTTCTTTTAGGCATTATGGGTAGTGTTGAGCGAATCAAAGTCAAACAAATTGACTTTGATACGAATTAAAAAAAAAAATTGAAAAATTTGATTTATCACGAATCTGAATTTTCTTTCACTTCGTTGTCACAGATAGTTATTTTTCCAAAAATGGCGGCTACACAAGTTACAAAGTGAAAGTAAGAAGCCTGGTAATGCGATATAACCCATAATGCCATACAGCCAGCCAATCAGTAGTCCTATAAAAAGCCTACTCCCGCCAGGTCTTCAGTGGTGTAGGTTTTCTGTGGTGTAGGAATGGTTTAGGACACTAGGAACCTTAACTGTGTCAGTATGATGACCATGTGAACGTTTTGGGAGCCCTTTAATCAAGAAAAGTGATGAACTATTATTTTACTAGCAGAAGGACCTGGCTTCACACGGGTATATTTCATCTATTTCGTTTAATGTTTCTGTGTGTCGTTAAAATATATCAACAGTAAACCCCATTACAGTGACCTCTACAGCACTCATCACCTTTAACTGTGAACTCCACAGTCTGCCACCCCCTGCCGCTTTAAACTGGGACCTCCACAGTAGCCCATCCCCTTAACTTTGACCTTCACAGCAGCCCACCCCTTTAACAGTGAGGTTCACAGCACCCCACTCCCTTGACAGTGACCTGCTTAGGGGTCCTTCCCCTTAACAGTGACCTCCAAAGTACCCCACTGCCTTAACAGTGATCTCACAGTACTCTACTGCCTTAGGCCTCTTTCACACTTATGTTGTGAGGATCTGGCGTGCACTTCCGTCGCTGAAAATGCCCGCCGGATCCGTCATAACGCAAGACAACTGAAAGCATTTGAAGACTGATCATTCTTCAAAATGCTTTCAGTGTTTCTATGGCAGCCAGGATGCTACTAAAGTCCTGGTTGCCATAGTAAGTAGTGGGGAGCTCCAGGGGAGCAGATTCTTACAGTCCGTGCGGCTACCAGGGCGCTCCACAATGATGTCAGAGTGCCCCACGCGCATGGATCACGTGATCCATGCGAGCATGTGATCCATGCTCATGGGGCGCTCTGAAGTCATTGTGGAGCTCCCG
This sequence comes from Bufotes viridis, assembly GCA_033119425.1. NCBI lineage: Eukaryota > Metazoa > Chordata > Amphibia > Anura > Bufonidae > Bufotes > Bufotes viridis. The sequence continues at coordinate 10,557,500 of CM065590.1, forward strand.
GGGACTCGGGAGCCGCATGGAAGGTAAGTATCTGCTCCCCTGCCTCCCCACTACATTTTACCATGGCAGCCGGGACTTTAGCGTCCTGGCTGCCATGGTAACCATTCACAAAAGCTAAACGTCGGATCCAGCGATGCGCAGAAACGACGATTATCTGAATGCCGGATCCGGATTAATGCACTTCAATGGGCATTAATTCCGGATCCGGCGTTACGGCATGTCTTCCTGAATATTTGGACGGAGACAAATCAGCAGCATGCTACGGTTTTGTCAACGTCCCAAAAACGTTGACATACTGAACGGAAGACATCCTGATGCATCCTGAACAGATTTCTCTCCATTCAGAATGCATTAGGATTATCCTGATCAGTATCTTTCTGTCCTAGAGCCCCGAGGACGGAACTCTAAGACGGAAAGATAAAACGCAAGTGTGAAAGAGCCCTTAACAGTGACCTCCACAGCAATTGCTCCTTTAATAGTGACCCCTGCCCCCTTAACAGTGACCTCCACAGTGTCCGCCCCTTTAACAGTCACCTCCACAGCAGCCTGCCCCCTTAACAATAACATCCACAGTAAACGCCTCTTTAACAGTGACCTCCACAGCGTCCTGCCCTTTTATTGCTAGGACTACGTGACAACTTGTGTAGCGTGACATTTTGTCTCAAGAATATTTATAATGATAGGCTATTGTGTCGCACTGCGTCATGTGTGATACTGTCTGCTGAGCTGTGCATCTAATCCTATCCTGTGTAATACTGTCTGCTGAACTGTGTATCTAATCATATCCTCTGTGATACTGTCTGCTGAACTGTGTATCTAATCCTAGCCTGTGTGATAGTGTCTGTTCAGCTGAGTATCTAATCCTATCCTGTGTGATAATGTCTGCTGAACTGTGTATCTAATCATGTCATGTGTGATACTGTCTGCTGAGCCATGTATCTAATCATATCATGTGTGATACTTTCTGCTGATCGGTGTATCTAATCTTATATTGTGTGGTACTGCCTGCTGAGCTATGTATCTAATACTATCCTGTGTGATACTGTCTGCTGTGTATCTAAGTGTGTTGTGTGATACTGTCTGCTGAGCTGTGTAGCAGTCGCAGCATGTCACTTGTCGCACTGCAAGACCATAGACTATCATTATAAAAATTGTCCTGCGACACATGTCGTTGTGTAGCCCTAGCCTCAAGCTGACCTACAGCAGTGAAGAAAAATGCTGGGTTGTTATCTCCACAAAACTGTGTGTATGTGAAGACTACTGGCCTGCAAGCTTCTATTGGCTAATATGGGGACATGTGACCGTGAGTATGGCAGTTGGGATATGAAGAGAAAGACTTGCAGGCTTCTATGGGCTAATGCAGGTCATTTTTTGGCAATATCTCAGGAACGGTACGTACTAGAGAGCTATAACCTTCCCAGACACCTGATGTACCTGTTTGCCAAATTTGATGAAGATCGGTCCAGTCGTTTGGTCGCGCATAAAGAACGTCTATACAGACAGAAAATTATTTATATACATATATAAGAGACAATAGTAAAATTTCTTAAATTCTTATTACTTTCTCCTTTTTTTATGTCGTTCTTCTTCCATATTATTATTAATATTATTTTATATGGATCTGAAGACTTGATTCTCTATTTGTTGCTCTGAGAGACTCATTTCCATATATTAAAAAACCTGCACAGACGCCTTCAGCTGCCAAGCGCACATGTAACAGGTCAGCCGGTTTCATAGGTACAAAACTGCTGACAGATGCACTTCAACCCCTTAAAGACCCACGCTGTACATGTATGGCGCTGGTGGACCAGCGCCGTACATCCTTAGGCATAGTGGCTGCCTTCCGTGACAGCCTGTGGGATCCGGGCCCCGGGATCTCACAGGCAAGCAGGCTGAAGTGTATTACAGTCTGTAATACACTTGCAGCCAATGCATCACAATACAGAAGTATTGTAATGCATTGTAAAGGGGATCAGACCCACAAAAGTTGAAGTTCCAGAGAGGGACAAAAATAAAGTGAAAAAAGAGGTTAAAAAAATAGTAAAAAAAAAAAAATAAAAGTAAAAAAAAAAAAAAAAATTAGGCATCGACCTGCTCTATAAAAATATCACATGAAGTAATCCCTCAGGTGAACACCTTCAAAAAATAGAATAAAAACTATGCTAAAAAAAATATTTTTTTGTCACCTTACATCACTAAAAGTGCAACACCAAGCGATCAAAATGGCGTATGCCCCCAAAAGAGTACCAATCTAACCGTCACCTCATCCTGCAAAAAAATAGCCCCTAACTAAGACAATTGCACAAAAAATAAAAAAACTATGGCTCTCAGACTATGGAATCACTAAAACACGATTTTATTTTTGTTATTTCAAAAATGCTTTTATTGTGTTAAATATAAAAAAATAAAAATGAAAATGTATTCGGTATTGCCGCGACCATAACAACCTGCTCTAAAAAATGCCACATGACCTAATCCCTCAGATGAAGACCGTAAAAAAAAAAGCCATTTGTAATCACCTTACAACACAAAAAGTGTATAATAGTAAGCGATCAAAAAGTCATATGCACCCCAAAATAGTGCCAATCAAACCATCATCTCATCCCGCAAAATGATACCCTACCTAAGGCAATTGCACAAAAAAATAAAAAACATGGCTCTCAGAATATGGAGAAACTAAAACATGATTTTTTTTTCAAATATGATATTGTTGTGTAAAACTTGAATAAATAAAAAAGTATACATATTAGGTATTGCCATGTCTGTAACGACCAGCTCTATGAAAATATCACATGACCTAACCCCTCCGGTGAACACCACAGAAAAATACCATATAAACGGTGTCAAAAAAGCTATTTTTTGTCACCTTACATCACAAAAAGTGTAATACCAAGCGATCAAAAAATCATATGCACCCTAAAATAGTAGCAATCAAACCATCATCTCATACTAAAAAAAATGATCCCCTACATAAGACAGTTGCCCCCCCCCCCTCCCCCCCAAAAAAAAAAAAACTATGGCTTTAAGAATATGGAGACACTAAAAAATCTTTTTTTTTTACAAAAATTCTTTATTATGTAAAACTGAAACAAACAAACAAAAAAGTAGTCATATTTGGTATTGTCGTGTCCATAACAACCTGCTCTGTAAAAGTACCACATGATCTAAACTGTCAGATGAACATTGTAAATATAAAAAATAAAAACTGTGCTATTTTTTTCTTTCCTTGCCTCACAAAAAATGTAATATAGAACAACCAAAAATCATATGTACCCTAAAATAGTGCCAACAAAACTGCCATCTTATCCCGTAGTTCCAAAATGGGGTCTTTCTTGGACTTTCTACTCTAGGGGTGCATCAGGGGGTATTTAAATGTGACATGGCAACTGAACATGGCAATTAAAATTATCCCAGTGAAGTCTGCCCTCCAAAAACCATATGGTGTTACTTTCCTTCTGTGCCCTGCCGTGTGCCCGTACAGCAGTTTACAATCTCAAATGGAGTGTTTCTATAAACTACACAATCAGGACAATTAATATAGCATTTTGTTTGGCTGTTAACCCTTGCTTTGTTACTGGAAAAGATGGATTAAAATGGAAAAATTTGCCAAAAAAGTGAAATTCTGAAATTTCATCTACATATTCTGTTAATTCTTGTGGAACACCTAAAGGGTTAACAAAGTTTGTAAAATCACTTTTGAATACCTCGAGGGGTGTAGTTTCTAAAATTGGGTCATTTTTGGGTGGTTTCTATTATGTAAGCCTCACAAAGTGATTTTAGACCTGAACTGGTCCTTAAAAAGTGGGTTTTGGAAATTTTCTGAAAAAATTTGTTTTCTAAACATCTTAGCCTTCTAACGTCACCAAAAAATAAAATGGCATTCATAAAATGATCCAAACATAAAGTAGACATATGGTAAATGTAAAGTAAAATATTATATGAGGTATCACTATCTGTTTTAAAAGCAGAGAAATAGAAATTTAGAAAATTGCAAATTTTTACAATTTTTGTAAATTTGGTATTTTTTTAAATAAAGATGAAAAATATTCACTGAAATTTACCCCTATCATGAAGTACAATGTGTCACGAGAAAACAATCTCAGAATTAGTGTTGAGCGAACAGTTCGAGCATCGTTCGGGTTCGTGCACGGGGTCGGACCCGAACCCGGACATTTTCAAAAAAGTTCGGGTTCGGGTCCGGTGTTCGTCGATTTCTTCCCGCTTTCTAAAGCCAATCAGCTAGCGTTTTACTTCTTGCCCTAAGAGCCCATCACAGCCATGCCTACTAATGGCATGGCTGTGATTGGCCAAGTGCAGCATGTGACCCAGCCTCTATTTAAGCTGGAGTCACGTAGCGCCGCACGTCACACTGCTCTGACTAGTGTAGGAGAGGATGCAGCTTCTGTGAGGGCGTAGATTAGGCAGGGATAAAGAAGTGATTGAATGATCTACCTTTCTACACCTGTGCATCAGAACAACTCAGCTGAGCTGTTCACTGAAAGTCACTATTTTGCTGAGACTGGCCAGAGCGATTTTTACTGGCACATGTAACTGGGCTGACCGGCGGTGGCCATTTTGGGACTTGTGGTGCGCCAGCACTTGCTGCCACAGAGTGTAAACCAAAGCTCCAAAGAAGTTAAAAATCTACACCTGTGAATCAGAACAACAGCGATTCAGCTGCTCAGTCAAAGTCAATTTTTTTCTGGCTGGGCAGACTGTTTTCTGGCACATGTTACTGGGCTGATAGGCAGCGGCCATTTTGGGACTTGTGGTGCCACAGCAAAGCTGCCACAACGTCCATTAATCTCATGTAATAGTCGATTTTTCATAGATATACTACATCAGGGGTTTGGCTGTGCTTGTGTCACCCCTACTAACTGCAAAGATATTTAATATATCAGTGGTGAAACTGAAAGTAACCCACTTGGATAGCAAATCCCATGAATGTGCTGTTCCAGCTAGGCTAGCCAGTGCCACTACTTTGTCCAATACTGTCAGCCAGAAATTTTTTTTTTTTTATGTGCCAGAAATATAAATTAGAAAAAGCTTTCACCGTAATAATAAAATTATTCTGGTGTTAGACCAGAAGAAGCACTCCTGTTGTAATTAATACTGTAAAAAGGCTTAGGCAATATTTCTCCCAGTGTGGGAAATTTATCTAGCAAAACTAGCATTTTAACAATTCCGGTGTTCTGAAATACCAGCAGTCCTCTTGTAATTAATACCGCCAAAAGGCATTATATCGTCCAGTGTTGTAATTTTGGTGAAAAAAGGCCAATTTAATCAATCTGGTGTTTGTTAGACCAGAAACACTAGGCCTCACGTTTTCACTCCTGTAAAAGGAATTATATCTCCCGTGTGGGAATCTATGTACCAAAACTAGCATTTTAAAAATTCAGATGTCCAATTTGCAGCAGTTTTCTTGTAAATAATACCGCCAAAAGGCATTATTGTCCAGTGTTGTAATTTTGGTGAAAAAAGGCCAATTTAATCAATCTAGTGTTTGTTAGACCAGAAACACTAGGCCTCACGTTTTACTCCTGTAAAAGGAATTATATCTCCCCGTGTGGGAATCTATGTACCAAAACTAGCATTTTAAAAATTCTGGTGTCCAATTTGCAGCAGTTTTCTTGTAAATAATACCGCCAAAGGCATTATTGTCCAGTGTTGTAATTTTGGTGAAAAAAGGCCAATTTAATCAATCTGGTGTTTGGTAGACCAGAAACACTAGGCCTCACGTTTTACTCCTGTAAAAGGAATTATATCTCCCGTGTGGGAATCTATGTACCAAAACTAGCATTTTAAAAATTCTGGTGTCCAATTTGCAGCAGTTTTCTTGTAATTAATACCGCCAAAAGGCATTATTGTCCAGTGTTGTAATTTTGGTGAAAAAAGGCCAATTTAATCAATCTGGTGTTTGTTAGACCAAAAACACTAGGCCTCACGTTTTCACTCCTGTAAAAGGAATTATATCTCCCGTGTGGGAATCTATGTACCAAAACTAGCATTTTAAAAATTCTGGTGTCCAATTTGCAGCAGTTTTCTTGTAAATAATACCGCAAAAGGCATTATTGTCCAGTGTTGTAATTTTGGTGAAAAAAAGGCCAATTTAATCAATCTGGTGTTTGTTAGACCAGAAACACTAGGCCTCACGTTTTACTCCTGTAAAAGGAATTATATCTCCCCGTGTGGGAATCTATGTACCAAAACTAGCATATTAAAAATTCTGGTGTCCACTTTGCAGCAGTTTTCTTGTAAATAATACCGCCAAAAGGCATTATTGTCCAGTGTTGTAATTTTGCTGAAAAAAGGCCAATTTAATCAATCTGGTGTTTGTTAGACCAGAAACACTAGGCCTCACGTTTTACTCCTGTAAAAGGAATTATATCTCCCGTGTGGGAATCTATGTACCAAAACTAGCATTTTAAAAATTCTGGTGTCCAATTTGCAGCAGTCTTCTTGTAATTAATACCGCCAAAAGGCATTATTGTCCAGTGTTGTAATTTTGGTGAAAAAAGGCCAATTTAATCAATCTGGTGTTTGTTAGACCAGAAACACTAGGCCTCACGTTTTACTCCTGTAAAAGGAATTATATCTCCCGTGTGGGAATCTATGTACCAAAACTAGCATTTTAAAAATTCTGGTGTCCAATTTGCAGCAGTTTTCTTGTAATTAATACCGGAAAAAGAATTATATCTTCCAGTGTGAGAATTTTGGGGCTAAAAAATAATATATTTTATTGTGGTGCGAGTTGAATCGCAACAATGAGAAACATTCTATTAAGGGACGAGGGCGCGTGTCGTGGTGGTGTCCGTGGAGCCTCTGTTGCTGGCAGAGGGCGTGGCCGTTCGGCCTCAGGCGCACAAAGTAGTGAACCAACTCCCTCAAGTAGCCGGCCAGAATTTACAGCGATATTTGGTGGGGCCCAATGCCGTTATGAGGATGGTAAGGCCTGAGCAGGTACAGGCATTAGTCGATTGGGTGGCCGACAGTGCTTCCAGCACGTTCACCACATTGTCTTCCGCCCAGTCTTCTGCGGAAAGCGCACAGGTGGCACCTGAAAACCAAGCCCATCAGTCTGTCACATCACCCCCATGCATATCAGGGAAACTGGCTGAGCCTCAAGTTATGCAGCAGTCTCTTATTCTGTTTGAAGACTCTGCTCCCACGGTTTTCAGGGCGTCCACCTAGCCCTTCCCCAGCGGTGGAAGACATTCCATGCACTGACGCACAACCACTTATGTATCCAGATGATGAGGACATGGGAATACCACCACAGCAGAGTGACCGAGTCTCTGATGATGACGAAACACAGGTGCCCACTGCCGCGTCTTGTTGCAGTGTGCAGACTGAACAGGAGGAGGTCAGGGAGGAAGACTGGGTGGAAGACGATGCAGAGGACGATGAGGTCTTAGACCCACATGGACTGAAGGTCGTGCCGCTGACTTAAATAGTTCAGAGGAAGAGGCAGTGGTGAGACCGAGACAACAGCGAAGCCAAAGAGAGAGCAGGGGGCAAAAGCAGAACAGCCGCCGTCCAGAGAGTTCGCCTGCTATTGGCCAGCGCCAACAGGGACCCAGCACCCCAAAGGCATCTTCAAGGAGTTCCCTGGCATGGCACTTCTTCAAACAATGTGCTGAGGACAAGACCAGAGTGGTTTGCACGCTGTGCCATCAGACCCTGAGGCGAGGCATTAACGTTCTTAACCTGAGCACCACCTGCATGATCAGGCATCTACATGCAAAGCATGAACTGCAGTGGAGTACACACCTTAAAAACAAGGAACCCGCTCAGGCTCCCCTGCTCCCTCTACCGCTGCTGCCTCGGCTTCCGCCTCGAGAGGAATGTTGCCACCTGCCGAGCAGCAAACAGAGGATGTGCCACCGACACCACCACCGCCACCGTCACCTAGCGTCTCCACTATTTCACACAGCAGCGTTCAGCTCTCCATCTCTCAAACCTTTGAGAGGAAGCGCAAATTCCCACCTAGTCACCCTCGAGCCCTTGGCCTGAATGCCAGCATTTCTAAACTACTGGCCTTTGAAATGCTGTCATTCCGGCTGGTGGACACTAGACAGCTTCAAACAGCTGATGGCCATGGCTGTCCCCAGTATGTGGTTCCCAGCCGCCACTACTTCTCCAAGACAGCCGTGCCTTCCCTGCACATGCAAGTGTCCGATAAAATCAAGTGTGCACTGCGCAGCGCCATTTGTGGCAAGGTCCACCTAACCACAGATACGTGGACCAGTAAGCACGGCCAGGGACGCTATATCTCCCTAACTGCACACTGGGTAAATGTAGTGGCGGCTGGGCCCCAGGCGGAGAGTTCCTTGGCGCACGTCCTTCCGCCGCCAAGGATCACAGGGCATCATTCTTTGCCTCCTGTAGCCTCCTCCTCCTACTCGGCTTCCTCCTCCTCCTCCTCTGCTTCCACCAGCTCATCCAGTCAGCCACACACCTTCACCACCAACTTCAGCACAGCCCGGGGTAAGCGTCAGCAGGCCATTCTGAAACTCATATGTTTGGGGGACAGGCCCACACCGCGCAGGAGTTGTGGCGGGGTATTGAACAACAGACCGACCAGTGGTTGCTGCCGGTGGGCCTCAAGCCCGGCCTGGTGGTGTGCGATAATGGGCGAAATCTCGTGGCAGCTCTGGGACTAGCCGGTTTGGCGCACATCCCTTGCCTGGCGCATGTGCTGAATTTGGTGGTGCAAAAGTTCATTCACAACTACCCAGACATGTCAGAGCTGCTGCATAAAGTGCGGGCCGTCTGTGCGCGCTTCCGGCGTTCACATCCTGCCGCTGCTGCTGCCTGTCAGCGCTACAGCGGAACTCGGCCTTCCCGCTCACCGCCTAATATGCGACGTGCCCACCCGGTGGAACTCCACCTTGCACATGCTGGAGAGACTGTGCGAGCAGCAGCAGGCCATAGTGGAGTTTCAGCTGCAGCACGCACGGGTCAGTCGCACTGCGGAACAGCACCACTTCACCACCAATGATTGGGCCTCCATGCGAGACCTGTGTGCCCTGTTGCGCTGTTTAGAGTACGCCACCAACATGGCCAGTGGCGATGCCACTGTTATCAGCGTGACAATACCAATTCTATGTCTCCTAGAGAAGCGCTTAGGGCGATGATGGAAGAGGAGGTGGGCCAGGGCCAGGAGGAGGAGGAGGAGGATGACGGGTCGTTTTTAGCACTTTCAGGCCAGTCTGTTAGAAGTGGCTCAGAGGAGGTTTTTGCAACAGCAGAGGGCAGGTACAAATGTGGCCAGCCAGGGACCACTACTGGAGGACGAGGAGGATGAGGAGGAGGTGGAGGAGGATGAGGATGAAGCAGGTTCACAGCGGGGTGGCACCCAGCACAGCGCAGGCACATCCTGGTGCGTGGCTGGGGGGATACAGAGGATGATGACGATCGCCTCCCACAGAGGACAGCTTGTCCTTACCTCTGGGGAGCCTGGCACACATGAGCGATTACATGCTGCAGTGCCTGCGCAGCGACAGCAGAGTTGCCCACATTTTAACGTGTGCTGACTACTGGGTGGCCACCCTGCTGGATCCACGGTACAAAGACAATGTGCCCACTTTACTTCCTGCACTGGAGCGTGATAGGAAGATGCTTGTGAGTACAAGCGCACACTGGTAGGCAGCGCTCCTGAGAGCATTCCCAACTGTCACAGGGAACAGGTGGAAGGCCAAGGCCAAGGCAGAGGAGGAGCTAGAGGTCGCCCACGCAGCAGTGTCACGGCCAGCTCCTCTGAGGGCAGGGTTAGCATGGCAGAAATGTGGAAAAGTTTTGTCTCCACGCCACAGCTAACTGCCCCACCACCTGATACGGAACGTGTTAGCAGGAGGCAACATTTCACTAACATGGTTGAACAGTACGTCTGCACACAACTCCACGTACTGACGGATGGTTCGGCCCCATTCAACTTCTGGGTTTCCAAATTGTCCACGTGGCCAGAATTAGCATGTTATGCCTTGGAGGTGCTGGCCTGCCCGGCGGCCAGCGTTTTTATCTGAACGTGTATTCAGCACGGCAGGGCGTCATTACTGACAAACGCGGCCGCCTGTCCGCAGCCAACGTGGACAAGCTGGCGTTTATAAAAATGAACCAGGCATGGATCCCACAAGACCTGACCCTCCCTTGTGCAGAGTAGTCCTTAATAACTGCCTTAAACCATGTTGTCTTGTACTCCTGGCCACTTCTTCATTGAAAAATCAATTTTGAAATTAAGTAGGATCTTGAGGTGCAACCCAGAGTTGAATAGAACCTTCCCTCTGTCTGGGTGCCGGGGCCAAAGTACATGAAAGTGTCCTTCTCCTGTGCTGGGTGATATGAATGTTATACTTGTGCTGTCTGACATGTCTCCCTTTGTGTGGGTGCAGGGGCCAAAGTCACTGAAAGCGGCCTTCTCCTGTGGTGGCTGATATAAATGCCTGATTCTCTGCTGTGGGACCTCTCTCCTCCGTGTGGCTGCAGGGTCAAGGTCTCTAAAAGTGCCCTTCTCCTGTGGTGGTTGATGTAAAACTGATGCTTGTGCTATCTGACCTGTCTCCTCTGTGTCGGTGCTAAGGCCTAAGTCACTGAAGCGGCCTTCTCCTGTGCTGGCTGATATAAATGCCTGAATCTCTGCTGTGGGACCTCTCTCCTCCGTGTGGCTGCAGGGTCAAAGTCTCTAAAAGTGCCCTTCTCCTGTGGTGGTTGATGTAAAACTGATGCTTGTGCTATCTGACCTGTCTCCTCTGTGTGCAGTGTGCTCAGGCCTAAGTCACTGAATCGGCCTTCTCCTGTGTCTGGCTGATACTAAATGCCTGAATCTCTGCTGTGGGACCTCTCTCCTCCGTCTGGGTGCAGGGGTCAAAGTCTCTCAAAGTGCGCCTTCTCCTGTGGTGGTTGATGTAAAACTGAGTGCTTGTGCTATCTGACCTGTCTCCTCTGTGTCGGTGCTAAGGCCTAAGTCACTGAAGCGGCCTTCTCCTGTGCTGGCTGATATAAATGCCTGAATCTCTGCTGTGGGACCTCTCTCCCTCCGTGTGGCTGCAGGGGTCAAAGTCTCTAAAAGTGGCCTTCTCTTGTGCTGGGTGATGTAAAACTGATGCTTGTGCCATCTGACATGGTTGCCGGGGTCCCATTAAATGGTGGCCTACTCCTGTGGTGGGTGATCTAAATGCATGATTCTCTGCTGTGAAAACCTCTCTCCTCCGTCTGGGTGCAGGGGTCAAAGTCTCTCAAAGTGGCCTTCTCTTGTGCTGGGTGATGTGAAACTGATGTTTGTGCCATCTGACATGGTTGCCGGGGTCCCATTAAATGGTGGCCTACTCCTGTGGTGGGTGATCTAAATGCCTGATTCTCTGCTGTGAAAACCTCTCTCCTCTGTCTGGGTGCTGCAGTAGTGAGAGTGGCCTTCTCCGGTGGTGGTTGATATGACGCATGATTCCTTGCTGTGGGACCTGTATCCTCTGTCTGGGTGCTGGGCCGAAATAAATAAGTGGCCTTCTCCGTTGGTGGTTGATATGACGCATGATTCCTTGATGTGGGACCTCTCTCCTCTGTCTGGGTGCTGGTCCAAAATACATGAGTGGCCTTCTCCGGTGGTGGTTGATATGACGCATGATTCCTTGCTGTGGGACCTGTATCCTCTGTCTGGGTGCTGGTCCAAAATACATGAGTGGCCTTCTCCGGTGGTGGTTGATATGAAGCATGATTCCTTGCTGTGGGACCTGTATCACTCTGTCTGGGTGCTGGGCCAGAAATAAATGAGTGGCCTTCTCCGTTGGTGGTTGATATGACGCATGATTCCTTGCTGTGGGACCTCTCTCCTCTGTCTGGGTGCTGGTCCAAAATACATGAGTGGCCTTCTCCGGTGGTGGTTGATATGACGCATGATTCCTTGCTGTGGGACCTGTATCCTCTGTCTGGGTGCTGGTCCAAAATACATGAAGTGGCCTTCTCCGGTGGTGGTTGATATGAAGCATGATTCCTTGCTGTGGGACCTGTATCCTCTGTCTGGGTGCTGGGCCGAAATAAATGAAGTGGCCTTCTCCGTTGGTGGTTGATATGACGCATGATTCCTTGATGTGGGACCTCTCTCCTCTGTCTGGGTGCTGGTCAAAATACATGAGTGGCCTTCTCCGGTGGTGGTTGATATGAGCGCATGATTCCTTGCTGTGGGACCTGTATCCTCTGTCTGGGTGCTGGTCCAAAATACATGAGAGTGGCCTTCTCCAGTGGTGGTTGATATGAAGCATGATTCCTTGCTGTGGGACCTGTATCCTCTGTCTGGAAGCTGGTCCCAAATAAATGAGAGTGGCCTTCTCCAGTTGTGGATGATATGATGCATGATTCCTTGCTGTGGGACCTCTCTCCAATTGATATTGGTTAATTTTTATTTATTTTATTTTATTTTAATTCATTTCCCTATCTACATTTGTTTGCAGGGGATTTACCTACATTTTGCTGCCTTTTGCAGCCCTCTAGCCCTTTCCGGGAGTCTTTTACAGGCTTTTTAGTGCCCAAAAGTTCGGGTCCCCATTGACTTCTATGGGGTTTGGGTTCGGGATGAAGTTCGGGTTGAGTTCGGATCACGAACCCGGACATTTTCCGGAAGTTCGGCCGAACCTCTCGAACCCGAACATCCAGGTGTTCGCTCATCTCTACTCAGAATGACTTGGATAAGTAAAAGCGTTCTAAAGTTATTAACCCATAAAGTGACCCATGTCACATTTCCAAAAAATGGCCGGGTCCTTAAGGTGAAAAATGTCAGGACCCTGAAGGGGTTAATGAATTGTCCTGTGTATTTTATGTCACCAATTAACAGCTGTTTTATATTTCATCATTAGATTAGTTTTTCTACATGACTTGCTTACCTCCTTGCACCTTGTCTTCAGTTACATATATTTAGAGATCCTCACATACCACATAAGCTAAATTTACCCCTATGATGTCATTGTATTCATACTTGTACTGATTACTTTTAGATGTTGAGAGAACATATTCATTTTTAACCTAGGCAAAGAAATATGAAAATATCTCAGGTAAGTTCTAAGAGAAACAGGGTGGATTTAGATGGGGCAATATTCGGACAGATTTTTGGGAACGAACATTTCTGCAAACACTCGTTGCCCACTATCTGCTCGTCTAAAGGTGCAGCCAATCATGAGAAAAACTTCCATTCATCAGGCGAAGCTGCGTTAGTGCTTGCAAGTAAATTATCGTTTCTGGGCGGCAGATTGTTCTGTCGAAACAGAACTCTGCTGCCCAGAAACAATGCAGCTGTATGAGGACAAACAATCGCAGTTAGTGTTAAGTCAATGGAAGTATCTGAAGTGGACTTAGATTGTAATTTCATGAAAAATTTGATTTGCCTCATCGCTTTGTGATAACGAGTAATTTTTACTAAAATGGTAACTGAATAAAAAGTATAAAAAATTATACTCACCTCATCCACTCAATCGCGGAGAGGCCCGATGACCTCGCCACATGATCACGCTGGCCACACACAATCAAGTGAGGTGAGTATATTTTTTTTTAACCCTTGATTAACCCCTGAAAGGCTGAATGTGAGTCACAGGTTCCGCAATCAGCGTTGAACGTGGCATCTGAGGGGTTAAATGACTGGGGGCAAGATCGCTATATAGTCATTGCACCACTCAATACAATGGAAAGTGATGTGTTATGAAGTAATTCGTAACAAATCAATTTTTTGTCAAAATTCAGCAAAGCTGCCAAATCGAATTTTTCAGAACTTACCTCATCTCTAATCAAAATAGCCATCCCTTGTTTTCATACTGCGGCTCTTCATCTCCACCTAATGCTTCTTTCCTGACAATCGGCTTCTATTCGCCCCATGTAAATCCATCTTAATAGTAGACAACAGAATGGAAGCAAATAGCCGATAAATTATTCTCTCAAATAGGGGGACTGTATCACGCTTTATCACAACATAGGGCTTTTGTAACTTTTTGGGGGTTTATTTGTACAAAATATGTCTTGTTGCATTTTTACAATACTCATTCCAGTTTTGAAAAGTGGATGGGGTGGGCGTGGTTATCTATGTTAATTTATTTAACGAGTCCAGATTTAAAAAGTCGTCATTTTATTTCTAGAAGTGTAATTTCTAGACAAAAGTATTAGTTATAAAAATGTGCCAAAACTGACCTCACATATTACCCTCATGATAAATCCTCCCCAATTAGCTATCACCATTGTGTTGCTAATTTTTTAGTACTTTTAAGAAAAAAACACAATGCAGTTAATTTTTTTTTGATAATAATAATTAAAACTAGATAGTGAATATATTATTTATTTATTATGTGATTTATTTATTAATTTTTTTATTTTTATTGAAGATGTTCAATTGTATTCATATGATTATGGAGGTGGCCATCTTCCCTGAGCTACTGTTAACAGCATTTAGACAGCATCAGCAGTAGTCTGGGGTTTACTCATTGAAGGACATTTTTCAAGATTGGGGTTCCCATACACTAGTCTTGATCCCTCTGCGCCAGAATAAGATGCGCATAATTTATTACATAGTTTATTAGGTGGCAGATGCCCCTTAATAAATTAGGCCCTGAGATGCCCCTGAATACATATCTGGCAGTCTATGCACCAAATACTGAAGTCTACAAGAGCTAGGGTCTAGGGCAGACTTCAGCTATAACCTACGCAAGAAATTGGCGCAAGCTGTAGTAAATTGTAATGAGTGGGAGGTGTCATATTCTATTTCGCAATATTTCGCGAATATTCGTCATATATTCACCGGAATCGAATATTCGTCATTATTCTATATATCACAAATTTTATGTGAATTTTATATTCGCATATTGCGATTTGAACTTTGAACATTGTATAAAGGAAAATTTCCTATTGGGTTGGCTTGGCATAATTAAAGAAGATATCAAATATAGCACTATTTTCATTATCTTCGTCATCTTCGCCAATTCTAGCAAGCCAACCATTAGGAACTCAGCTCTAAGTTGAATTCACAATGCAAACATATACTCACATTGCGACTTCAACTTAGAGCTGGGTCCCTAATGGTTGTCTTGCTAGAATTTACGAAGATGACGAATATCGAATATAGCACTATATTCCTCATTCCTTCATTGATCTACACAGCTGCAAGTTGAATTTGCAATGCGACTAATGCAAGTTAGATTATTCACATTGCGATTTGCGAATCAACTTAAGCTAATTTAAGAGATTATGATTCTCAAATCTGACAGTACATTGTAGCATGGAGGCGTTTCCATTGTGATGGGGATGCTCCATGTGCACAGAAGTCGGCAGAAGCAGCAACAGGCACTGACTGGAGCGGCCAAGGAATCCTACAGACAGTTAAGAAATGCTTTTGGGAAGTGGGAAAGGAACAGGGATAACAACTTAGAAAAAAAATGAATATTCAAAATAGCGAATGTATAGCAATACATATTCGCGAATTCTTGAAGTGCCGATATTTGCGATTAAAATTCGCTTTTCGCAAATTAGCGCTCAATAAATCCAACGGGCCTTGGAAAGCCATTCCCCTCCTGCTAAGCCCAGACCCATTTTCTATCCCCTTCAGATGGACAAGGTTACAGTAAATTGTAGAAGGAAAAGACTGGCGTCCACTTGCTTGAAGTATGATTATTTATTGCCACATTTTAACTTCATGTGATGCATTTCGACTATTGCAGTATTCCTCCGACAAGTCTGAGGAAGGCTGCAATAGCTGATACGCATCACATGAAGCGAAAACATGGCAAAAAAACATATACTTATACTTCAAGTGAGTGAGTGTAGATCTTTTCCATCTACAAGTAATCATGGAGTGCCTCTCCTAAGACGCGCGCACCACAAGGATACCGGATCGCCAACTCACATTACTGCACTGAGAAGGTTACAAAGTCGCAAATTATGGTTCATATATGGTGTGCACCATAATTTAGAAACTTATTTACTCCACAATAGTCATGTAAATGCGTTGATAAATACTCCTTTTTGACTTCAGTAGGATAGTTTTTTCCTTTTTGCAATATAGGTCAGAGCAAGAAAAATGACAAAAAAACTAAACAAAACATAATAATAATGGGTTTTTTTTATTGTTGCAGGAGAACAATCTGACTGTCGATGTGCAATTTTTTCTCTTAGGATTTCAAACCAGCCAATATTTAAAAATATCCTTGTTCTGTCTCCTCCTGGTAGTTTACTGTGGGACAATATGCGGGAACCTCCTGATCATCATCCTGGTGTCCACCAGCAAAAACCTTCACACTCCAATGTACTTCTTCATCTCACAACTGGCAATCAGTGACATCTTGTTACCTACAGACATTGTCCCCAACCTGCTCCACATCCTACTGAATAATGGGGCGACCATTACTTTTATTGGTTGCATGACTCAGTTTTTATTCTTCTGTGCCTCAGAAGGATCTGACTGTTTCCTCCTCACAGTGATGTCTTATGACAGATATGTGGCCATCTGTAATCCTCTTCGTTACTCCACCATCATGACAAGGGCCAATTGTTTGGTATTGACCTCCATGTGTTGGGTGTTAGCTTTCTCTCTTGCATTGACTGAAAGCTTAACAATATTGATGATGACATTTTGTGGACCAAATATAATTGATCATTTTTTCTGTGATGTTGTTCCTTTAGTAGAAATTGCCTGTACTAATACTTACACTATTGAGTTAGAGGTTTATGTGGTATGTTTCCTAGTACTGTTGATCCCCATCATAACAATACTATTTTATGCTAAAATTATTGTCACCATCTTACGGTTCCAGTCCAATATCAGTAGACAGAAAGCCTTCTCCACCTGTAGTGCCCATCTCACTGTGGTCTCCATATTTTACATTACTCTACTGAGTGTATATTATTCCCCCAAAGGAGGCCAAAGCTGGAACCAGAGTAAAATCCTCTCCCTGCTGTATACTGTATTTACTCCACTCATTAATCCCATTATATACAGTCTGAGAAATAAGGAAATCAAAAAATCTCTACAGGAAATAACCAATAAATGTGTAAGTTATGACAATGGTATAATAATCTATAGATAAAGTGAACTATAAAAAGTATTTTTTTAGATATTTAGACCATGTTCCAGAATTGTTGTCACTTATACTTTTAGTACTGATTATTTTTATTCTAACAATGGGATTAGGGAGAATTTTTATTTCTCCATTGAACTACAAAAAGACACGTTAACCCAAAAAGGAACATATGAGCCAATCTACCGTAAAATATTCCTCATGATCCAAAAAGTGATCACTGTAGGTTACGTATCATAGATTATTGGCAAAATAGACGCCATGAATAGGGTCTTCAGACCATTTCTTCTTCTGATACCACAGTGTGTATAGACACTGTCATAAATTTAAAATTCACTGTTTGGGAAAATGTTAGGTTATATGTCTAAATCGGAAATAAAAATCAGGAAATATAGGACGCTAAACCTAATATCCATTATTATTAGTCGTTAAAAATAGGGGAAGTATACCAATAATCACTCATGTAGTTTCTTCTATCAATTATGCCTAATAATCCGATTGGGTCTATTTTTTGGCACACCCAAATCTGATATTATGGTAAATGTCAAAACAAAGACAAGACCAGGTGGATGGTGTATATAGGTAAGTATGAGAGCACCTGGTGGTCAGTGATCCACTTGCTGGAAGTATAACCAGCTACCACAAACTAACCTCTAATATATGGTACCCACCAGGATGGTTATTTTTATCAACAACCAGCCAAATAAAAAAAGGGAGGGGGGAAACTCTCAGTACACCTAACCACAACTAACAAAAGCTCCCATATATGCTGTTTCACAGGCTCGGCGCGTTTCATCAAAGAATCATCAGGAGCGCATGTAAAGCAAGATCAAAGAGCATGTAGTGGAAAACTTATGCTGCTACAGTGGTGTCCTAGAAGAGCGCAGTGTTTCATACATGACTTTTCAGAGCAATTAAGACACTTTTGCTTTAGAGTGAATTTATTCACACCGTATCATATCTACCAATTCTATAGAATCGGATTTACTGTAAAAAGACTTTTGGAAGACTCGCTCTAGAAAGCCTTCTCCACCTGTAGTGCCCATCTCACTGTGGTCTCCATATTTTACATTACTCTACTGAGTGTATATTATTCCCCCAAAGGAGGCCAAAGCTGGAACCAGAGTAAAATCCTCTCCCTGCTGTATACTGTATTTACTCCACTTATTAATCCCATTATATACAGTCTGAGAAATAAGGAAATCAAAAAATCTCTACAGGAAATAACCAATAAATGTGTAAGTTATGACAATGGTATAATAATCTATAGATAAAGTGAACTATAAAAAGTATTTTTTTAGATATTTAGACCATGTTCCAGAATTGTTGTCACTTATACTTTTAGTACTGATTATTTTTATTCTAACAATGGGATTTGGGAGAATTTTTATTTCTCCATTGAACTACAAAAAGACACGTTAACCCAAAAAGGAACATATGAGCCAATCTACCGTAAAATATTCCTCATGATCCAAAAAGTGATCACTGTAGGTTACGTATCATAGATTATTGGCAAAATAGACGCCATGAATAGGGTCTTCAGACCATTTCTTCTTCTGATACCACAGTGTGTATAGACACTGTCATAAATTTAAAATTCACTGTTTGGGAAAATGTTAGGGTATATGTCTAAATCGGAAATAAAAATCAGGAAATATAGGACGCTAAACCTAATATGCATTATTATTAGTCGTTAAAAATAGGGGGAAGTATACCAATAATCACTCATGTAGTTTCTTCTATCAATTATGCCTAATAATCCGATTGGGTCTATTTTTTGGCACACCCAAATCTGATATTATGGTAAATGTCAAAACAAAGACAAGACCAGGTGGATGGTGTATATTGGTAAGTATGAGAGCACCTGGTGGTCAGTGATCCACTTGCTGGAAGTATAACCAGCTACCACAAACTAACCTCTAATATATGGTACCCACCAGGATGGTTATTTTTATCAACAACCAGCCAAATAAAAAAAGGGAGGGGGGAAACTCTCAGTACACCTAACCACAACTAACAAAAGCTCCCATATATGCTGTTTCACAGGCTCGGCGCGTTTCATCAAAGAATCATCAGGAGCGCATGTAAAGCAAGATCAAAGAGCATGTAGTGGAAAACTTATGCTGCTACAGTGGTGTCCTAGAAGAGCGCAGTGTTTCATACATGACTTTTCAGAGCAATTAAGACACTTTTGCTTTAGAGTGAATTTATTCACACCGTATCATATCTGCCAATTCTATAGAATCGGATTTACTGTAAAAAGACTTTTGGAAGACTCGCTCTTAGAAAGCCTTCTCCACCTGTAGTGCCCACCTCACTGTGGTCTCCATATTTTACATTACTCTACCGAGTGTATATTATTCCCCCAAAGGAGGCCAAAGCTGGAACCAGAGTAAGATTCTCTCCCTGCTGTATACTGTATTTACTCCACTTATTAATCCCATTATATAAAGTCTGAGAAATAAGGAAATCAAACAATCTCTACAGGAAATAACCAATAAATGTGTAATTTATGACAATGGTATAATAATCTATAGATAAAGTGAATAAAGCACCAGGTGCTCTCATATTTACCTATATACACCATCCACGTGGTCCCCTATTTTTAACGACTAATAATAATGCATATTAGGTGAAGGAAGCTTTTCACACACTTGGTAATGATATACAGGAGATTGCATCGAATGTCTCATTCTCTGCAGTTCTGCCTGTGCATAACCATCAGCATGACAAGCAGTTGCGTATTAAGGAATTCAATGCATGGCTTGGTGAATGGTGTTTGAACCAGGGATTTGGCTTTGTGTCTCATGTTGGCTCTAGCTGGAATGGAAAAGAACTGTACAAGAAAGATGGTTTGCATCTTTCTCTCAAGGGAACAAATGTCCTCAGTGAACAGTTCAAAGTTTTTGCAAAGGAGCATTTAAACTAGGAAAGGGGGGCACAAAAGAGATAATCCATCAGTTTGGCTGCCCCTCGAAAAAACAATGCCAGAAGATGCCAGGAGCTGATAGGATAAGAAATGACAAGCTGAGAGTCTTGTCTACAAATTCTCGCAGTTTAGGGAATAAGATCAACGAACTTATACCTGGGTTCTCTCTATATAGGAAAGACAGAGAAGGCAAGAAAGGAGGTGGAGTGGCCCTATATGTGAAAGATAGCATAAAATCTAATCTAACACAAGTCAGTGAAAACAATTTAGTGTCAGTTTGGGTTACGTTGCAGCTTGGTAATCATAAGGTAACTCGTGTAGGTGTCATATACAGACCACCTAGCCAAGTCAAAGAACTAGATGATCTACTAGTTGAAGAAACGGCTAAAATTACATTGAAAGGGGAAGTTGTCATTATGGGAGACTTTAATCTTCCTGATATAAACTGGAAAACCAAAACAGCTAGTTCTGCCAGAAGTACAGACATTCTAAATTCCCTACTGGGATTATCTCTACAGCAAGTAGTTGAGGAGCCAACCCGGAAGGAGGCCATTTTAGATTTGGTATTCACAAATGGCAATTTGGTATCTGATATTACTGTAGGGGAAAGCTTAGGATCTAGTGATCACCAGTCAGTGTGGTTTACTATAAGTACAGTGACTGAGTCACTCCACACAAAAACAAAAGTTTTAGATTTTCAGAAAACAGGCTTTTCTAAAATGAGATCAGTGGTATACGAGTCCCTATCAGACTGGAACAATTTCAATGGAGTCCAGGAGAAATGGTACTACTTAAAAGTGGCACTACTGAAGGCAACAGAAAAGTGCATTTGGCTTGTCAGTAAAAGCAAAAAAGGAAGAGACCACTGTGGTACTCAGCAGAAGTGGCCAAAATCATTAAAAACAAAAAGATGGCATTTAGTAAGTATAAAAACACCCAAAACGAGGATGACCGGGAAATCTATAAGATTAGGCAGAAAGAGGCCAAGTAAGTTATAAGAGCTTCTAAAGCTCAGGCAGAAGAGAAATTAGCTCAGTCAGTGAAAAAAGGTGATAAGACATTCTTCAGATACATAAATGAAAAAAGGAAATTAAAACAAGGAATTACCAAATTAAAAACAAAAGAAGGAAGGTATATGGAAGAGGATAAAGAACTAGCTGACTGCCTCAATGAATACTTCTGTTCAGTTTTTACAAAGGAAAATGAAGGAGAAGGACCTCAGTTAGGGAGGAAGACTAATGAATCAGTTGATGCATGTGTCTTTACAGAGGAAGAGGTTCTAAGTCAGCTGTCTAAAATTAATACAAATAAATCACAGGGGCCTGATGGGATACACCCAAAGCTATTCAAAGAGCTTAGATGTGTACTAGCAAAACTATTAACAGATTTATTTAACCAATCACTGGTAACAAGTGTCGTCCCAGAAGATTTGAAATTAGCAAACGTTGTGCCAATTCACAAGAAAGGTAGTAGAGAGGAATCAGGCAACTATAGGCCAGTAAGCCTGACATTAATAGTGGGGAAATTAATGGAAACCATACTCAAGGAGAGGATTGTGGAACATCTAAAAACCCATGGGTTGATTGATTAAAAAACAGCATGGGTTTACTTCAGGGAGATCATGTCAAACTAATCTTATTGACTTTTTTCAATGGGTGACTAAAATAATAGATGGCGGAGGTGCAGTAGACATCGCTTATCTGGACTTTAGTAAGGCTTTTGATACTGTCCCACATAGAAGGCTTATCAATAAACTGCAGTCTTTGAGCTTGGGCTCACATATTGTTGAATGGATTAGGCAGTGGCTGAAGTACAGAAAACATAGGGTTGTAGTCAATGGAGTATATTCAGACCATGGTATTGTTACCAGTGGGGCACCTCAGGGATCTATTCTGGGACCCATATTGTTTAATATCTTTATCGGCGAATTTGCAGAAGGCCTCAATGGTAAGGTGTGTCTTTTTGCTGATGACACAAAGATTTGTAGAGAAATGGTCAAAAATTTGGTAACTAAAATTTAATGTCGATAAGTGCAAGATAATGCACCTGGGGCGTAAAAACCCAAGAGCAGAATATAAAATCAGTGATACAGTACTAACCTCAGTATCTGAGGAAAGGGATTTAGGGGTCATTATATCAGACAACCAAAAGGTGGGCAGACAATGTCATAGAGCAGCAGGTAATGCCAGCAGAATGCTTGGGTGTATAGGGAGAGGCATTAACAGTAGAAAGAGGGAGGTGCTCGTGCCGCTCTACAGAACACTAGGGAGACCTCATTGGGAGTATTGTGTGCAGTACTGGAGACCATATCTGCAGAAGGATATTAAAACTTTGGAGAGAGTTCAGAGAAGAGCTACTAAACAAGTACAAGGATTGCAGGACAAAACTTACCAGGAAAGGTTAAAGGACCTTGACATGTATAGCTTGGAAGTAAGAAGAGACAGAGGGGATATGATAGAAACTTTTAAATACATAAAGGGAATCAACACGGTAAAAGAGGAGAGAATATTCAAAAGAAGAAAAACTGCTACAAGAGGACATAGTTTTAAATTAGAGGGGCAAAGGTTTTAAAGTAATATCAGGAAGTTTTACTTTACTGAGAGAGTAGTGGACGCATGGAATAGCCTTCCTGCAGAAGTGGTAGCTGCAAATACAGTGAAGGAGTTTAAGCATGCATGGGATAGGCATAAGGCCATCCTTCATATAAGATAGGGCCTGGGGCTATTCATAGTATTCAGCATATTGGGCAGACTAGATGGGCCAAATGGTTCTTATCTGCCGACACATTTTATGTTTTTATGTTTCTATGTAAGATGGTGATGAGATGATCAGCACATACTATCAAGACGCTGAAACAATGCTGGTTGCGCCAAGACCACAGAACACAACTTGAACTATAGCAGTTATTTTCCTAAGTCCAAACAGTGGGTATTCATACTCAGATACCCAAAGAAATGAAGTTAGGGCTGAATAGACAACAATTGGACCATAACAAAAACAACAACATATTTGAAGAAACCATCATCACTGGCACAAAACAAGGCAGTATGTTTAGGAGCAAGAAAGGGGGAGTTGATCCAGCAATAGAATAGTTGACAAATGTTGACATACTGGTAGATAGCAAATGAATGACAGTAAACAAAAATTGAGCAATACTGGACTGATCCTATCTGAAACATAGCAAGGAAGATCATGGAAGTAGAGTGTTCTGCTCTGATGAGGGGCAATCACCCTGGAACATGTGTCTGCAGATGAGGTGTTGGCATATTTTATATCCGATTCATGTCTCAAGGCCCAGTTAGAGGGTCGAACACTGACTTATAGAATAGCTGCCTTACATCTGGTGGCATTAGAAACAGAGATGAAGAGCTAATTTACATCCCTTTTATCCCAGAATTCCAGAGGAGCAGGTATGGCCTAAAAGTCTCCTCCCAAGGAGAGATAGAATCCCCCAAGTTCAGATGCCAGAAAATACACTACACTAAAAGTATATAATTGTAGTAAGTCAGATCCCAGAATGCAGAACAAAATATAGATTTTCTTGAAGTAAATGCACCCAGCAAATAGTGTTGATCGCGAATATTCTAATCGCAAATTTTTATCGCGAATATTGGCACTTCGAGAATTAGCAGAAATCTAGAATATAGTGCTATATATTCGTAACAGCGAATATTCTAGTTTTTTTTTCTTCCCATTAAGTATTACTGCTTATTGCTTGTGGGCCACTGAGAAGGCTGCAATATCCCTAGCAACCAATAGTAAAGTTGCCTCCCACTTACTATATAAAAACCTCCCCAGCAGCCACTGTATGCAGTATTTTTCAGTACTGAGAGAGACGGAAGTGTCATTGCTGTGCTCTCTGCTTTCCTGTGTAATTAAATTAGATAGTTGATTAGTATATATATATATATATATATGTATATATATATATATATATATATATATATATATATTTGTGGTCAGGGCTACGGACACGAAGCCGAAGAGCCCTAGTGTGCTAAACACCAAGACTCCACCGTAAGTGCAAGACGCGTCTTACCTAACTAAATGGCTAGTGGTAAGTGCCGGTAGCTATGTCCGTGGGTAGGCTCTATAAAAGGGGGCATACCCTGTAGAAGTGAAAATAGAAAGGAGGGAGGGTGGGCACTGAGAAAACGCCCGCCCCTAGGTGGGCCATGCCTGGTTTAGTAGAGCCTCCGCCTCCCACAAATGCAGTCTAAACAGACTGCCAAACTTGTGGTCAGGGCTACGGACACGAAAGTCGAAGAGCCCTAGTGTGCTAAACACCAAGACCCACCGTAAGTGCAAGCACGCGTCTTACCTAACTAAATGGCTAGTGGTGTGCGGTAGCCATGTCCGTGGAGTAGGCCTATAAAGGGGGCAAAACCAGCCATGTAGGGTGAAAAGAGACTGAAATGGCCTGTGCAAAGAAACCCTGATCCAAACTGTGAAGCAATGTCTCCCCACAGAGTTCGGATACGTAAGTCAACCATACATGACTTCTGCATCCGTCCTGTGGATAGAGCCAGGGACAGAATGCTGGAATGTCGCAGATACTGCCCCAATGCACGAGGGAGGAACTGGAAACGCTTCAGAAGGAAGCGTGGACGATACTAGCTAAACCTGAAGACTTGGTTGTGGTGCGAGCACTGACAAAATCCCTAGCCTATGAGACTGGAGAACTGGAGAGCCTAACTGTCTAGACTATGGAAAGAAGGGCCCGAAGAATACCATGGTAGGCCAGGAAAGGAAGTAAAGCAATAAGCTAAGAACGTAGTATATGGAATCCTGTCGATGCCCTCACGTGAGCGAAGGAGTGACATTGATGAGCTGCTGGTGATTTAGTTCGCAGACCTGGCTGATTGAAAACGTAACCGCATGGTAATACAACTGACAAATATGAGGGGTAAACAAGAAAATAAACTAAAAAGTGGCCTGAAGAAAGTACAGGCGGGATTACGTCATAGGCCTGACCGATGTGATAGGCGATACTTAAAATAACTATATTTCCTGAAAGAACCTGACAGGCGAATAGCGTGAACACGAGACCAGACCAACGTGGCCGGTGACACCTAATGATGAGTGTCATTCGGTACGAGAACCTGAAGGTGGCCGATGACACCAATGACTTGAACTCTGGAAATTTAAGTCTGGTCCTGGGGGGAGCATAGCCAGACAGGTGATCTGTCGACCAGGCAGGGGTTCGTGAGCTGGCCACATTGATTATTGAACGTGAAGAAAGACACGAGCGGGCAACCAACTATGGTGATTGAAAACGTAGGATGAAGAATGCGACAAGTACAGACAATAGGTTTAAAACAGAAGCCTAAGTGTGACATAAATAATTGAATGTGTATGATTGAAATGTGACGGCTAAGGACGTTGAGTTAGAGAACAAGGGCCTAACGAAATGAACAAGAGCTATGACACTCCGGGGTGGCCCATGCTCCTAATGACAATGACGATACGTTATATGTGGCAGCAGCGGCGCCACTGCCCATCCTGTATGTACCACAAATAAGACTATTAGTATGTTTCTGGAATCAGCTCCCTGTGAGCAGAGCATAGCAAGCGACCTACCACAATCCCTGCCAAGCACTAAATTGTCCGCAGAGGGAACGGAATGCGTAACGAGGAGAGACCAGCAAAGGAAGCAATGCAGAAATGAGGAGCAAACGGAAATAATCCATGCGGCACCCAAAGTCCGCCAGAAGTAGCCGTGTTAGAAAGAAGCCTGTCCAGGAAGAGGACAGTGTAGTAAAGACTAAACCCGGAGAGTAAGCATATCCGACTTATCCAGTGAAGGTAGCCGTACAGTAAAAGACTCTCCAGCCGAGGGAGCAGTGCAGTAAAGCAAGTGCCCGGCAGAGGGAGCAAAGCGACGGTGGAACCGGCAGGGCGTGTGGTGCCATAAGAGGAGAGTCTGGTGGAAAGCTATGTGGTGATAAGGAGAGACCAGCCAAGGAAATTACGACTGTGAAGCAGAACAACATGGTAAATAATAAATGATGTTTGCCGAGGGGACTAAAGAACAGGAGGGCACAATGCAAAGGACTGCCTGGGGGTGGAGCCGCACAGCGATACCACCCGTGGCATGCAGAACGAATGCATATGTACATACGATACCTGAACTGGCAGACCGCAGGAAGTTATAACTATGACAATGGCCTTGATAATATGCGTACTAATTGAAACCGAGGGTCTAGCCTGAATACCGGACAGGCTAATGTTACTTAAAAGTCGCTCTGACCCGCATGGCAGGTGACCCCTGCTAGGCTGAGCTCCGCTGTGGAAGAGTACACCTGGGAAGCGTGGCGGACAATGGATGCACCACCAACAGACTTTGGAAAAGTGGCCTGCACCCGGATGAACAAAGAAGCAGATATGGGTGTGAGACATTTGGGCCAATCAACCTGGATGCGCAGAAGTTCAACCCACCAGGTAGATCACCAGGCAGGACGAAAAACAGTCATCGTGCCCCGAAGCCATGGGGCCGAGCAGTCATGGTGCCCCGAAGCCATGGGGCAGAAGCGGTCATGGTGCCCCGGCCATGGGGCCGAAGTGGTCATGGTGCCCCGGCCATGGGGCCGGTGGTCATGGTGCCCCGGCCATGGGGCCGGCGGTCATGGTGCCCCGGCCATGGGGCCGGGTGGTCATGGTGCCCCGGCCATGGGGCCGGCGGTCATGGTGCCCCGGCCATGGGGCCGAGCGGTCATGGTGCCCCGGGCCATGGGGCCGAGCGGTCATGATGCCCCGGCCATGGGGCCGAGCGGTCATGGTGCCCCGGCCATGGGGCCGAAGTGGTCATGGTGCCCCGGCCATGGGGGCCGAAGTGGTCATGGTGCCCCGGCCATGGGGCCGGCGGTCATGGTGCCCCGGGCCATGGGGCCGAGCGGTCATCGTGCCCCGGGCCATGGAGCCGAGCAGTCATCTTGCCCCCGAGCCATGGAGCCGGGCGGTCATCGTGCTCCCGGCCATGGAGCCGAAGCAGTCATCTTACCCCGAGCCATGGAGCCGAAGCGGTCATCGTACTCCCGGCCATGGAGCCGAGCAGTCATCGTGCCCCGGCGATGGGGCCGAGGCAGTCATTATGCCCCGGAGCCATAACAATCATCGTGCCCCCGGAGCCATAGCAGTCATCGAGCCCCGGCCATGGAGCCGGGCAGTCATCGTGCCCCCGAGCCATGGAGCCGAAGCGGTCGCCGCTCCCAAAGCCATGGAGCCGAAGCAGTCATCGAGCCCGCAGCCATAGGAGCAAAGTAGACATCGAGCCCCCGACGCCATGGAGCTGAAGCAACCGCCATGCCCTCGAGCCATAGGGCGAAGCAGTCATCGATCCCCAAGCCATAGGGGCGGCGGTCATCGAGCCTCCGGCCATAGAGCCGAAGCAGTCATCGTGCCCCGGCCATGGAGCCGAAGCAGTCGTCATGCCCCGGGCCATGGAGCCGAGGCGGTCATCGTGCCCCGAGCCATGGAGCCGAAGCAGTCATCTTGCCCTGAAGCCATGGAGCCGGGCGGTCATCGTGCTCCCGAAGCCATGGAGCCGGGCAGTCATCTTACCTCCGGCCATGGAGCCGGGCGGTCATCGTGCTCCCGGCCATGGAGCCGGCAGTCATCGTGCCCTCGAGCGATGGGGCCGAAGCAGTCATTGTGCCCCGGAGCCATAACAATCATCGTGCCCCGGAGCCATAGCAGTCATCGAGCCCCGGCCATGGAGCCGGGCAGTCATCGTGCCCCGAAGCCATAGAGCCGAAGCGGCCGCTGCTCCCAAAGCCATGGAGCCGGGCAGTCATCGAGCCCGCAGCCATAGGAGCTGAGTAGACATCGAGCCCCGACGCCATGGAGCTGAAGCAATCGCCATGCCTCGAAGCCATAGGGGCGAGCAGTCATCGATCCCCAAGCCATAGGGGCGAAGCGGTCATCGAGCCTCCGGCCATAGAGCCGAAGCAGTCATCGTGCCCCCGGCCATGGAGCCGAAGCAGTCGTAGTGCCCCGAAGCCATGGAGCCGAGGCAGTCATCGTGCCCCCGAAGCCATGGAGCCGAAGCAGTCATCGTGCCCCTGAAGCCAAAGCAGTCGCTGTGCCCCGGAGCCATGGAGCCGAAACAGTCATCGTGCCCCCGAAACCATAGCAATCATTGTGCCCCGGCCATGGAGCCGGGCAGTCATCGTGCCCCGAGCCGTGGAGCCGAAGCAGTCATCGTGCCCCTGAAGCCATGGAGCCGTAGCAGTCGCCGTTCCCCCAAAGCCATGGGGCCGAGCAATCATCATGCCCCGAAGCCATGGGGCCGGAGCAGTCAGCGAGCCCTCAAAGCCATGGGGCC
Source organism: Bufotes viridis (assembly GCA_033119425.1). Taxonomy (NCBI): domain Eukaryota; kingdom Metazoa; phylum Chordata; class Amphibia; order Anura; family Bufonidae; genus Bufotes; species Bufotes viridis. Next base: position 10,585,791 of record CM065590.1, read on the forward strand.
GAAACAGTCAGCGAGCCCTCAAAGCCATGGGGCCGAAACAGTCAGGGGCCCCCAAGCCATGAAGCAAAAGCGAACATGGGGCCCCCCAAATCCTAAGGCCAAGTAATCATAGGGCCCCCAAGCCATGAGGGCCAAGCCACCGTAGGGGGCCCCCACAGCCATGAGGCCAAAGCAAACATGGGCCCCCGAAGCAATGAGGCCACAGAAATCGCGAGGACCTCAAGTCCTGAGGCCAAGCAGACATGCGGACCCTAGCGCCATGAGCCCAAGGCAATCATGGGACCCCCAGAGCCATGAGACCAAAGCAGTCATGAGGTCCCCAAGCCGTGAGACCAAGGTAGTCCTCGGGACCCCGATGCCAAGGGGCCGAAGCAGTCATCATGCCCCCGACACCATGGGGTCGAAACGGTCATGGAATCCCTACTCCCTGAGGCCAGCCGTTATGGGGCCTCCGCGGCCATGAGGCCAGCAATCAAGGGGTCGCCACTGCCTGGCGGCCCAAGCAACTAAGGGGCCCCTGCGGCCTTGCGGGCAAAGCAATCAAGTGGGCCCCTGCGGCCATGAGGTCGTCCGAGATGTACGTGATGAGTAAAGGTAAATAAGAGTGAGCCCAACATGATGGAAAAAGCAACTACTAGGATGATTGGGACGTCTAAAGTAGCCTGGAAAGGAACGAGACTACTGACAGGTATGGGCATTAGTAATCCGAACAACGGGCATAAGCATAAAACTAAAACCAGCCATATAACTTAGAAATGCAAACGTGGAATATGAAACTGAGAAGAGAGAGTACAACCAAAACCTGATGCATTATGATTTGCGAAGTCCCTTGTGGCGACAAAGAACTGAAAAACTTGAAAGAAACAGTAGTGAGTCGGAAGCTCAAACCCTAATGACCCACTGGCCCCAGCTGAGAGGCTGCTTATTGAACTGGGGCAGTGGGAACAATCTTAGTGAATACAAACCAGAAGTAAAGGGAGCAGACAAGATTTTTTTTTTTTTTTTTTTGCTTGCAACTAGAGCAAAGACCCACTTGATGTATACGCTGCAGAAAACCAGATGTAAAGGAAATGACCGATTGATGCCCGTCATGTTTGACGGGAGAGTGGCACCGAGCCACCAGCTGCCTCAGTGTGACAATCGAATAAAACAACCGTGACGTAGAAACTGACGGGAGAATGTGGCTTGAATGGGAGCATGGTGTGCCAGCAAATGGGTGAACTGTGGACCTGGAATGAGTAAAACCTAAAAACATGGTATAACCAAAATGCAGACCTGAATGTGAGCGGAGTAAGATAGCTGCCGCGACAGCGAACGCATGGACGCAGTTCTAGCAGGGAATGGAGTGTAGTACTAGATGTAACAGCAAACGTGTGAACTCAGCTAGAGCGTGAAAGAAGTATTAACTTGCTGTAACAGCAGACGTGAGATGCGGCCGTGGATGGGCGGGAACATTGAGACGTAAGCGTGAAAGTGAAACCCGGAGTCACAGCGGTAGTGTGAACCCCAACTCTGGCAATAGGCCAAGCGTAAAATTTGGTATGACCGCAGCCTGCAGTGAACGAGGCATAAACAAACTGTAACGGTGACATGAACGCGCTCATGCAATGGGCCTAAGCAACAGTGGACGTGTAACACCAGTCTGAGTGTGGTGCAAGCAAACATATGAAAGCAAAAGCGGTATGAATGCAAAAAACAGGATGACAGAAAAATAAATAAATGCACAGGGAATAAGACAGATTTACCCACTGTTGTGACCATGCGTGGAGCGTAAAAGTGATGCGAGAGCACCGCTCAGAAATGAGCATGTTGAAAGAGCAGACATGAGAAGGCAGCTGCCTCAATTGACAGGGCAAAACCTGGCGTAAAGAGTTGAAGCATACACGCAGCCCTGATTGCGGGGAGGGGCGGGTCACATGGGAAGTATATGCTATAGCAAGAGCCGTAACAAGCAACAGCTGCATCCACCTCCATCACATGCAGCCCAGGTAAACCTTCCCTACCGCACGCAGGCTGAAGTAACTTTTAAAGCGAAACAACGTGAATGTAAAACACATGAGATAGAAGGGGAACTAAATCAGATTACCTAAACAAACAAAGTGAAAGGAATAGTTTAACTCCGACAAAACAAACCTAAGAAGCTGAGGCAGACGATTTTGAGGCAATGCCTCCCGCTCGCAAGAAAGGTCAGATTCCAGCCGGCCGGAGAGACGGACACGGCTTAATTAACTTACATACATGGCGCACGCGTCCCTACGGTAGCCACGGGCAGAAGAAAAGCTCCATTCCAGGTCCATACTGTAGGGAAGAAACTTCCTAGCAGAGGAAAGTGCACCCTGCTGACACACCAGCATCCCCTGTGCAACTGAGAAAACGCCCGCCCCTAGGTGGGGCTGTGCCTGGTTTAAGTAGAGCCTCTGCCCCTCCCACAAATGCAGTCTAAACAGACTGCCAAACATATATATATATTACAGAGAGTTAGTGGGAGATAGTCAGTGTAGGTTAGATAGTGATATAATGTGGCTGATAGGTTCCAGTGCAGGGTGTTAGGTAGTGTGATAGGGATTAATGTGCTGTGATAGGGATTAGTGTCTCTGTTAGACACAGTGCTGTGATGTCACAACAATACTTAGTGCATCAATCAGTAATATCTACTCAGAACTGATAAAATGTGAAGTTGCACGTATTGCGAAAAAAGATTTGCATCATTAGTGCCAATTTGCGCAATCGCAAAAATAATGACTGGAGATGGCAAATTCGTTAATTCGTGAATTTATTGATTTATAAAATATTATGCAAAAAATTTGCGAAAACTAATATTGCCTATGCCGCTCATCACTACTGTAGCAAACACTATACTGGTCCTCCCGAATAAAGCGAGGCCTGGATATATAAATGTTCAACAATCAGCAACTCCGCCCTAATTAACCAGGTGTTAACCAAACTCAGTTATTAGACAAACAGGATGCAAAAGGGAGATCTGTTCTGTTCACAACAAGATCTAATAATGGTGAACAGAATATGGTTTACATTAGCCAATAAATCTTAAAAAAGAAGAACATGAGAAAGGGGAGCAAAAATGTAGAATTAGAAGACTGTAAAGAGGGGATATGACATGCACTTTCACCCTGATTTAAACATGCAAACAAATCAATAAAAAAAGATCATCCCTCAAGGTAAGAGGAGAAAATGAGAAAAGTCAGATGTTAAAGAAATTGGCTTTATCAAGCCATAGAGTCCAATTTATTAATCCATTAGGGTTCATATTGTTTGAGTAACAAGATCCTGTTACCTCCTCTCCCAGGTTAAGGTATGTATTCAAGTACCTAGAATCTCAATCAATAAACTTAAGGCTATGTGCACCTTAGGAGGCTTTATTTTTATTTTTTTTACTATTAGATTTTGGTGATTAATATCACCTTGTTGGCCCTGTTTTAATTTCTGAATGTTTAATAAATAACCCCTAAAAGCCACCTAAAAGTCCCCAGTATTGGCTATTGTTACCTGAGATAAAATCAGGTTGCTATGCTCCTTCCGTCTACCAGATGAGGACAGAGCACGTGCACTGGGAACTGATAGTGAGTCAACATTGTAAGGGAATGTATAAAAAGCCAGGTTCTTCCTGACAGGAGATAACAGTGCTTGGCTGTGTGTGTGAACTTCTCCACATGCTTGTGCTTGGCAGACACTCCCTCTCCAGTGCTGGACAATGTGGCTGCTCAGTGTATAAATGAAAGCCTTATCTGATAAGAGGAGAGCTTGTAGGAGGACTATAGGCTTCAGCCAGGACTGGAAATTTAACTGCAAGACCCCCCTATACAGAGCTGGTCTTCACTAACTTCACTGCAGGTGTCCTATGGATTAGCCTCAGGGCTGAGGGCGGCCATTTTAACAGAATTGTGAAGTTGTAGTTTTATGCAGACTGGTTGCTAAGGGCTGAATCTTATTAAATAAGGGGTAAGTAAGTCTAATAGTTATTGATTCAGGAATATTATCATATTAGTAAATACATATATGAAAACTGAAATTAGGGTCTAAATGTGACAGTTATCCTTTAATTATTGCTGTCTCTGTGCAGCCTCGAGAATCACTAGTAGCAGGCACTAAATTTTCACTCTGTTCTGTCAGGCAGCTCAGCTGATGGTTCTTTATTAAAGATGAGCGAATCAAAGCTGACGAAGTGGAATTCGGTCCGAATTTCAGGAAATAATTGTTTTGCACCGAATCCGAATTTCCTGACGCTTCGTGGTAATGAATTGCAATTTTTCCTAAAATGGCTGCTGCACGTGTGAGGACATGGAGAAAGGAAATCTGGGAAGGTGGGATCACCCATAATGCCATGCATGCAGCTAATCAGCAGTCAGCCAGCCCTATGATGTCAGAGCCCTATAGATAGCCTCAGCCATCTTGGATTCTGCCATTTTCCAGTGTACTTAGTGCAGGGAGAGACGTCAGAAGGCGCTATGGACAGTGCTAAAAAAAACTTCATTGTGTAAAAAATTATTTACACGTTCAGGGAAAGATTATTCAAGATGTAGGGAAAGGATAGGGACGAATCATTGCACAGCATTTATGTAGAACAAGGTTCAATAGGGAAGCTTACAGCCTGGGTAATAGGAACAATCCTATTACACCTTGCTGCACTGACTGGGGATCCAAATTGCCATTATATAGCTCTTTAATTCCAGCAAACCGTTCTTGTTATTGGGGTGCAAGTGCTGTTTGATACAGCCATAAACAGGGTTTATTACAAATAAATATATCTACGTTTTATTTGCCCTTGTGCGGTGCAGTCATATGTTCTAAAGAATTTTTTGGCTTGTATTAGTGGGAAAAAAGGGCTTATTGGCCGCTGTGTGGTGAAGTGCGAAAATTACAGCCCTTTTTGTCGTGTATTAAGGGTACTTTCACACTAGCATTTTGGATTCTGTTTGTGAGATCCGCTTCAGGGCTCTCACAAACTGTCCAAAACGGATCAGTTAAGCCCCAATGCATTCTGAATGGATAAGGATCCGTTCAGAATGCATCAGTTCAGCTCCGTTCTGCTTCTATTCTGTTTTGAAGGCAGACACCAAAACACAGCATCCAGCATTTTCATGTCCGTCTGAAGAGGCGGAGCCTAACAGATCCATTTTGAATTACAATGTAAGTCAATGGGGACAAATCCGTTTTCAATGACACAATATGGTGCATTTGAAAATGGATCCGTTCCCCATTGACTTTCAATGTAATTCAAAATGGATCTGTTTTGGACGTTGTCATTTTTTTTTAACTAATGCAAACAGATCCGTTCTGAACGGATACAAACGCTTGTATATAGGCGCGATCCGTCTGTGCCAATAAACAGACTGATCCGCACCAAAGCAAGTGTGAAAGTACCCTTAGTGGCAAAAGTAAAATATATTTGCTGTTCAGGGTGAAGTTATATGTTCTAAAGCCTTTGTGTCGTGTATAAGTGGAAAAAAGAAAAATATATTTGACGTTTAGCGGTGCAGTTACGGTATATACTCCAAAAACGTTTGTGTCATGTATAAGTGTAAAAAAATAAGGGCCTATTTGCCGTTCAGCAGGGCAGTTATATGTTCTGAAGCCTCTACACTCTGTCATTGTGCTGCTCTGTGGCCTCCTGATTCTTCCACCCCCACCACATTGCCATTGTGCCACACTGTGGCCTCCTCCTGATTCTACCGCCACCTCCAGACTCTGTCATTGGCCCACTCTGTGGTCTCCTCATTTGCGTGCCATCTCAGTTTTGGATCCACTCCTGTTTTTTTTGGCATTAGCAATAATGATGTATTACTCACCAAATGCAGACGAAGTGAAGGCGGATGCTCAATAGACAGGATCCGTTTTTTGGGGGTTATTGTTCTGATGGTTTAGAGAAAGGGCAAAATAATCAGTGACGTCAACACAAACTTACTGCTGACACCCTCTCCACTCTATAGAAGAGGAAAGATAGTCAGCACTCGATTCTCCAGCAGTGTTGCGCGGGAAGGAGCTCACTCCACGCTGTATTCAAAACAATCCAGTACTGTCTTCTTTTATGCTGCTCTTTTATTGTTTATATCAAAACATAATGATATCCTGGACGCGTTTCGGCACACAGCCTTTGTCAGCAGGTCACAGGAAAAGATTCACAGTACATTTAAATAGCCTCAGTGATGTCAGACGCCAGTCATGAATGACCAATACAAAATAACCAATCAGCAATGTGGTTTCACTTTTGGAACCAATGAATAGACAAATGATACAAATAAACAGATGATACATATTACCATCCTTGTTCTTAGTTCATAGTAGATGTCTGCAAGGATAAAATAAAAAATAAAAAAACAGAATATCAGTAAACAGTAAACCATTAGTTACATCGTATGGATATGGGTTACAATCGATAAACGGAACCCTAGTAATAGGGATCAATTAGTACGGGCAGATCTGGGCAGTGGAAAAATGACAATGAGACGAAGTACATTATTGAGTCAAAAAAGAGGCACGTTTCCGTGGCTGCATTGCTTGCAATGCTCACATATCATCAAGGGATCCCAGGTATTTCACCCACGTACAGGCAAACCGTTTAACATCACTGGTTACTTCACGTGTGAATCTGCAAATGTTATCTATGTAATAAAATGCCCTTGCGGGTTACTGTACGTGGGTGAAACAATGCAGACGATTAGAGATAGAATATGCAAGCATAAGTCTACCATTAGAACACAGAACTTGCTGCTTCCACTGCCCTACCATTTTGAGAAATATAGGCACACCATTGCTCAATTAAAATTTCAGGTGCTTGAACAAGTAAAAATGCAGAGAAGAGGTGGGGACATCAAGAGGCTTCTACTGCGTAGGGAAGCCTTTTGGATCCATACCTTAGATACCTTGCAACCGCGCGGTCTGAACCGCGAGTATGAGATAATGCGATTGTAACCCATATCCATACGATGTAACTAATGGTTTACTGTTTACTGATATTCTGTTTTTTATTTTTAATTTTTATTTTATACTTGCAGACATCTACTATGAACTAAGAACAAGGATGGTAATATGTATCATCTGTTTATTTGTATCATTTGTCTATTCATTGGTTCTAAAAGTGAAACCACATTGCTGATTGTTTATTTTGTATTGGTCATTCATGACCGGCGTCTGACGTCACTGAGGCTATTTAAATGTACTGTGAATCTTTTCCTGTGACCTGCTGACAAAGGCCGTGTGCCGAAACGCGTCCAGGATATCATTATGTTTTGATATAAACAATAAAAGAGCAGCATAAAAGAAGACAGTTGCTGGGATTGTTTTTTGAACCCTCTCCACTCTGTCAGGGGCTCTACTTGTATTAGCGTTTAATAGAACGGGTTCCGTAGACATCTATGTGGAATCAGCTGATGAGGGTGTTAAAGGAGTGCGCTTCTTCTTGACGCTAACATCGACCTGTAAGGCTGAGTTGATACTTGAGTTATTTGGTCAGTTTTGGCCACGTGACTGCCCAAATAAGTGAAGTGTGCAGTGATTCTAAGAGCGACCCCTGTCATCTGCATGTCATACAGACTCACAGTATTATTTAACACAGCAGACTCCCTATGCGTGTTACTGCAAGGCACAGTGTTCTACATCACTATGAAGGCTCTCTGAAGCCAGGAAATAGACGTTTTTTAACGTAATTTGCCGCAAGTAAGTTCGGCTCAAACCAAATTTTTTCTTTAAAAAAATCACCGTACCGGCCAAATCAATTTTTGGAAAAATTTGCTCATCTCTAGTCACAATTACTTATCAAAATAACTGACCAAATAACTGAAGTGGGAACTATGTGCTGAACTGTATCTACTGAATTATACTGACAGCATAATGTCAGTATAATTCTGTAGAATTAGGCTACATGCACAAGATCATATGTGTTTTACGGTACGCAAAAAAAACTAAAACTGATGACATCCATATGCCACATGTTTTTTTGCAGATCCATTGTAGCAATGCATAAAACGGACAAAAATAGGACATGTTCTATTTTTTTTGCAGGGCTACGGAGCGGACATACTGATGCGGACAGCACATGGTGTGCTGTCCACATTTTTTGCAGACCCATTGAAATGAATAGGTCTGCAACCTATCCGCAAAAAAACAACGGAACGGACATGGAAATAAACAACGTTCATGTGCATTTAGCCTTAAGGTCATGCAGAGACATATAGTATTATAAATCACTATAATGCCGTGCGCTCCTGTGAAAACAGTGTCCATAATGAGGAATTATGCTCACACACAAAGTGTGATTTCTCCACCGGACTCGCTCTGAAACAGCCCAGCACGTGGCTGCAATAGTAGCAGCAGCATAGCATGGAACATACAAGGCAGTTGATTGGTTGTTTATGGGTAGTAGCTACGTATATGTAGTGTTAATTTTGGAGGCAGTAGGGGATTAGCAGCCAGCAGTGGCAGCAGCCATATGGTATCGTTTGGCAGGCAGGCATACATCAGCATTGGCATGATGATGGCAGTGGCATGATGGAGGCAGCATCTAAGTCCATATATGTAGTCAGTGCTTGGGGACACCCAGTGTATTTAAATCTAATTTAGCCTGTATTTCAGAAATGTTTCTACCGTGATTTGAACTCACAACCTTCCGCATTAGAGGCAAGGCACTCAACCAGCTATAAGCTGCATAGCAAGTTCATATGAGATTTTGACTGTAGAGGAATACTTATGTAGAAGTCTCATATACATTTATTTAATTTTTTTGTGTGTGCCTGTTTATGCAGCTATATATAGATTTAGGCTGGGATGCAGAAGCTGTGAGTTCAAATCCTGTCACAAACTATTTCAGAAATAGCGGCTAAACCTAATTTAAACATGTAAATATATATATCTATATATATTATATATATATATATATATATATATATATATATATATGTGAACTGCAGGGAGAAAGTCACCGTCCCCCCCACCTCTGCAGCTGACAGAAGTTGATTTCTTCATTTTGCAAATCCCCGTCGGCTGTGGAGGGGGTGGAGGCGTGGCCTAACCAAATCGGAGGCACGGATAAGCAGGACCTGGGTGCGGGTTTTAAGGGTGACTTGAATGGCCACCCTACTTGCCCCCTGAACTGTGACCTCCACAGCACTCTGCTCCCATAACAGTGTCATCCACAGTGCCCTGTCCCTTTAAAGCTTACCTGCAGCAGTGAAGAGAAATGGCCGAGTTGTTATGGAAAGCTCAGGAAATAAGGTACTAAGTGCTATTAGGCCATGGCTTTACTTCAATAGCGATTATCCTGGTGACAGTTTTCCTTTAAGGCTCATCTACAGCAGTGAAGAAACATGGCTGGGATGTTATGGTTACCTGGAGAAAATCTGTGTGTGTGTCGACAAACTGCCAGCGAGGGTCATGTGACCAGACTTCTATTGGCTGATAAGAGTCATGTGACCAGGCTTCTATTGGCTAAAGCATTTTTTGGAAGTATCTCAGGAACGGTACGTCCCAGAGAGCTGAGACCTGGTCTAAAACCTTCCCGGACACCTGATGTACCCGTGTGCCAAATTTATTGATTATAAATGTGTGGTGCGGATTTCTTTAGCGGACACACATACATACACTCAGCTTTATATATTAGATTAAAATATATATATATATATATATATATATATATATATATATATATATATATACAGTGGATATAAAACATCAACACACCCCTGTTAAAATGTCAGGTTTCTGTGTTGTAAAAAATGATACAAAGATAAATCATTTCAGAACTTTTTCCACCTTTAATGTGACCTATAAACTGTACCACTCAATTGAAAAAACAAACTGAAATCTTTTAGGTGGAGGTAAGAAAGCAAAAAAAAACTAAAATCATGTGGTTGCATAAGTGTGTACACCCTCTTATAACTGGGGATGTAGCTGTGTTCAGAATGAAGCAATCACAATCAGAATCCTGTTAAATAGGAGTCAGCATACACCCGCTATCATTTACAGTGCCTCTGATAATCCCCAAATAAAGTTCAGCTGTTCTAGTTGGTTTTTCCTGAAATTTTCTTAGTCGCATACCACAACAAAAGCCATGGTCCACAGAGAGCTTTCAAAGCATCAGATGGATCTCATTGTTAAAAGGTATGTCAGGAGAAGGGTATAAAAGACTTCCCAAGGCAGTAGATAAACCATGGAACACAGTGAAGACCGTCATCATCAAGTGGAGAAAATATGGCAAAACAGTGACATTACCAAGAACTGGACGTCCCTCCAAAATTGATGAAAATAAAAACTGGTCTGGGAGGCGACCAAAAGGCCTACAGAAACATTAAAGTAGCTGCAGGAATATCTGGCCTGTACTGGCTGTGTGGTACATGTGAAAACAATCTCCTGTATGCTACCTATGTCTGGGCTATGGGGTAGAGTGGGAAGACGAAAGCCTTTTCTTACCAAGAAAAACATCCAAGCCTGGCTATATTTTGCAAAAACACATCTGAATTCTCCCAAAATCATGTGGGAAAAGGTGTTATGGTGTTATAGTATACAAATAAATCAAAGGGGCCTGATGGGATACACCCAAAGCTATTAAAAGAGATTAGATCATTAACAGATCTTTTTAACCAATCACTGGTAACAGGAGTCGTCCCAGAAGATTGTAAATTAGAAAAAGTTGTGCTAATTCACAAGAAAGGTAGTAGAGAGGAATCAGGAAACTATAGGCCAGTAAGCCTGACATCAATAGTGGGGAAATTAATGGAAATCATACTCAAGGAGAGGATTGTGGAACATCTAAAAACTCATGGTTTGACTGTTTAAAAACAGCATGGGTTTACTTCAGGGAGATCTTGTCAAACTTATCTTATTGACTTTTTGATTGGGTGACTAAAATAATAGATGGCGGAGGTGCAGTAGACTTTGCTTATCTGGACTTTAGTAAGGTTTTTGATCAATAAACTGCAGTCTTTGAGCTTGGATTCACATATGGTTGAATGGATTAGGCAGTGGCTGAAGGACAGAAAACAGAGGGTTGTAGTAAGGGGCGTAGCTAAAGGCTCATGGGCCCTGGAGCAAGAGTTCCGCTTTGGCCCACTTCCATCAGTGCTTTGTGTGTCTTCTAATGCGGCACAAGAGTCTTTGGGCCCCTCATGCTCCTGGGCCCGGTAGCGACTGCTGCCTCTGCACCTCTATAGCTACGCCCATGGTTGTAGTCAACGGAGTATATTCAGACCATGGTATTGCTACCAGTGGGGTACCTCAGGGATCTGTTCTGGGACCCATATTGTTTAATATCTTTATCAGCGAAATTGCAGAAGGCCTCAATGGTAAGGTGTGTCTTTTTGCTGATGACTAGGAATGAGCGAACCCGAACTGTATAGTTTGGGTTCGTACCGAATTTTGGGGTGTTCGGGACACGGACCCGGACCCGAACATTTTCAGAAAAGTTCAGGTTCGGGTCCCTTGTTCGGCGATTTCTTCACGCTTTCTGAAGAGATGCTCAGCAGACAATCAGCTAGCATTTTACTTCTTGCTCTAAGAAGCCATCACAGCCATGACTACTAATGGCATGGCTGTGATTGGCCAAGTGCAGCATGTGACCCAGCCTCTATTTAAGCTGGAGTCACGTAGCGCCGCACGTCACACTGCTCTGATTGGTGTAGGGAGAGGACGCAGCTTCTGTGAGGGCGAGATTAGGCAAGGAAAACGCAGCAAAAACACCTAATGAAGTGATTGATATACAGCTGGGAATCATTCAAATTCTGCTAGTTAATTGCTCAATGGTTTTTAGGCTGAACAGAGGGTTTTTTCTGTCACTTTGATCGGCAGCCATTTTGTGTCTTGTGGTGCACCAGCACAAGCTGCCACCAAGTCCATCAATCCATCAATACTAGATTTTTTTTTTTGCTATATTCTACATCAGGGGCTTGGCTGTGCTAATTGTCACCCCTAGAAACTCAGGATAGCAATTTCTATATTTTATTGGGGGGTTAAATTCAATAGCCAGAATAGCAATCCGCTAAATCTGGTGTTCCAGCTCGGCTAGCCAAGTGTAATAATATCTGCTGTCTGGCAAAGGATATATTTTTTTCTGTGGTGAAATTCAATTGCCAAAATAGCAATCCCCTAAATCTGGTGTCCCAGAAGTGCATGGCCAAGTTTAATAGTGTTCGGCAAAGGATAGATAATTTTCTGGGGTGAAATTCAATTGCCAAAATAGCAATCCCCAAAATCTGTTGTCCCAGCAGTGGCTGGCCAAGTTTAATAGTGTCCGGCAAAGGATATATTTTGTTCTGGGGTGAAATTCAATTGCCAAAATAGCAATACAGTAAATCTGGTGTCCCAGCTGTGGCTGGCCAAGCTTAATAGTGTCCGGCAAAGGATAGATAATTTTCGGGGGTGAAATTCAATTGCCAAAATAGCAATACCGTAAATAAGTGGTTTCAGCTGTGGCTGGCCAAGTTTCATAGTGTCCGGCAAAGGATATATATTTTTTCTGGGGTGAAATTCAGTTGCAAAAATAGCAATCCCCTAAATCTGGTGTCCCAGCAGTTTCTGGCCAAGTTTAATAGTGTCCGGCACAGGATATATTTTATTCTGGGGTGAAATTCAATTGCCATAATAGCAATACCATAAATCAGTGGTTTCAGCTGTGGCTCGCCAAGTGTAATACTGTCAGGCAAAGGATATATTTTGTTCTGGGGTTAAATTCAATTGCCAAAATACCAATACTGTACATTTGGTGTACCAGCAGTGGCTGGCCAAGTTTATTAGTGTCCGTCAAAGGATTTATTATTTTCTGGGGTGAAATTCAGTTGCAAATATAAAAATACAGTAAATCTGGTGTTGCAGCTGTGACTGGAAAAGTTTTATAGTGTCCGGCAAAGGATATATTATTTTCTGCGGTGAAATTCAGTTGCAAAAATAGAAATCCCGCAAATCTGGTGCTCCATCTGTGACTGGACAAGTTTCATAGTGTCCGGCAAAGGATATATTATTTTCTGGGGTGAAATTCAGTTGCAAAAATAGAAATACCGTAAATCTGGTGTTCCAGCTGTGACTGGACAAGTTTCATAGTGCCGTCAAAGGATATATTATTTTCTGGGGTGAAATTTAGTTGCAAAAATAGAAATACCGTTAATCTGGTGTTACATATGTAACTAGACAAGTTTCATAGTGTCCGGCAAAGGATATATTATTTTCTGGGGTGAAATTCAGTTGCAAAAATAGAAATACCGTAAATCTGGTTTTGCAGCTGTGACTGGACAAGTTTAATAATGTCCGTCACAGGACTTATTATTTTCTGTGGTGAAATTCAGTTGTAAAAATAGAAATACACTAAATCTGGTGTTCCAGCTTTGACTGGACAAGTTTCATAGTGTCCGTCAAAGATATACTATTTTCTGGGGTGAAATTCAGTTGCCAAAATAGAAATACAGTAAATCTGGTGTTCCAGCTGTGACTGGACGAGTTTCATAGGGACGTCAAAGGATATATTATTTTCTGGGGTGAAACTCAGGTACCAAAATAGAAATACCGTAAATCTGGTGTTCCATCTGTGACTGGACAAGTTTCATAGTGTCTGGAAAAGGATATATTATTTTATGGGGTGAAATTCAGTTGCAAAAATAGCAAAAACGTAAATATGGTGTTCTAGCTGTGACTGGACAAGTTTGATAGTGTCCGTCAAAGGATATATTATTTTCTGGGGTGAAATTCAATTGAAAAACTAGCAATACTATAAATCTTTTGTCCCAGCAGTGGCTGGCCAAGTTTAATACTGTCCTGCAAAGGATAGATTATTTTCTGGGGTGAAATTCAGTTGCCAATATAAAAATACAGTAAATCTGGTGTCCCAGCTGTGGCTGGCCAAGCTTAATAGTGTCCGACAAAGGATAGATAAGTTTCGGGGGTGAAATTCAATTGCCAAAATAGCAATACCGTAAATAAGTAGTTTCAGCTGTGGCTGGCCAAGTTTCATAGTGTCCGGCAAAGGATATATATTTTTTCTGGGGTGAAATTCAGTTGCAAAAATAGCAATCCCCTAAATCTGGTGTCCCAGCAGTTTCTGGCCAAGTTTAATAGTGTCCGGCACAGGATATATTTTATTCTGGGGTGAAATTCAATTGCCATAATAGCAATACCATAAATCAGTGGTTTCAGCTGTGGCTCGCCAAGTGTAATACTGTCAGGCAAAGGATATATTTTGTTCTGGGGTTAAATTCAATTGCCAAAATACCAATACTGTACATTTGGTGTACCAGCAGTAGCTGGCCAAGTTTAATAGTGTCCGTCAAAGGATTTATTATTTTCTGGGGTGAAATTCAGTTGCAAATATAAATATACAGTAAATCTGGTGTTGCAGCTGTGACTGGAAAAGTTTTATAGTGTCCGGCAAAGGATATATTATTTTCTGCGGTGAAATTCAGTTGAAAAAATAGAAATACAGTAAATCTGGTGTTCCAGCTGTGACTGGACGAGTTTCATAGGGACGTCAAAGGATATATTATTTTCTGGGGTGAAATTCAGGTACCAAAATAGAAATACCGTAAATCTGGTGTTCCAGCTGTGACTGGACAAGTTTCATAGTGTCTGGAAAAGGATATATTATTTTATGGGGTGAAATTCAGTTGCAAAAATAGCAAAAACGTAAATCTGGTGTTCTAGCTGTGACTGGACAAGTTTGATAGTGTCCATCAAAGGATATATTATTTTCCGGGGTGAAATTCAATTGCCAAACTAGCAATACTATAAATCTTTTGTCCCAGCAGTGGCTGGCCAAGTTTAATACTGTCCGGCAAAGGATAGATTATTTTCTGGGGTGAAATTCAGTTGCCAATATAAAAATACAGTAAATCTGTTGTTGCAGCTGTGACTGGAAAAGTTTTATAGTGTCCGGCAAAGGATTTATTATTTTCTGCAGTGAAATTCAGTTGCAAAAATAGAAATGCCGCAAATCTGTGACTGGACAAGTTTCATAGTGTCCGGCAAAGGAGATATTATTTTCTGGGGTGAAATTCAGTTGCCAAAATAGAAATACAGTAAATCTGGTGTTCCATCTGTGACTGGACAAGTTTCAGAGTGTCCGTCAAAGGATATATTATTTTCTGGGGTGAAAATCAGTTGCCAAAATAGAAATACAGTAAATCTGGTGTTCCAGCTGTGACTGGACAAGTTTCATAGTGCCGTCAAAGGATATATTATTTTCTGGGGTGAAATTCAGTTGCAAAAATAGAAATACCATAAATCTGGTTTTCCAGCTGTGACTGGACAAGTTTAATAATGTCCGTAACAGGATTTATTATTTTCTGGGGTGAAATTCAGTTGCCAAAATAGAAATACAGTAAATCTGGTGTTCCAGCTGTGACTGGACAAGTTTCAGAGTGTCCGTCAAAGGATATATTATTTTCTGGGGTGAAATTCAGTTGCCAAAATAGAAATACAGTAAATCTGGTGTTCCAGCTGTGACTGGACAAGTTTCATAGTGTCCGTCAACGTATATACTATTTTCTGGGGTGAAATTCAGTTGCCAAAATAGAAATACAGTAAATCTGGTGTTCCAGCTGTGACTGGACGAGTTTCATAGGGACGTCAAAGGATATATTATTTTCTGGGGTGAAATTCAGGTACAAAAATAGAAATACCGTAAATCTGGTGTTCCAGCTGTGACTGGACAAGTTTCATAGTGTCTGGAAAAGGATATATTATTTTATGGGGTGAAATTCAGTTGCAAAAATAGAAAAAACGTAAATCTGGTGTTCTAGCTGTGACTGGACAAGTTTGATAGTGTCCGTCAAAGGATATATTATTTTCTGGGGTGAAATTCAATTGCCAAAATAGCAATACCATAAATCAGTGGTTTCGGCTGTGGCTGGCCAAGTTTAATAGTGACCGGCAAAGGGTAGATTTTGTTCTGGGGTGAAATTAAATTGCCAAAATAGCAATACCATAAATCTTTTGTCCCAGCAGTGGCTGGCCAAGTTTAATACTGTCCGGCAAAGGATAGATTTTAAATTGTTGGGTGAAATATTACCATTTTTGCCAGGTACAAACACCTGCACTGCATAACTGACAGGGAACTTACAATTGGCGGTTATATTCTTGCATGAAATAAAGCTTTTTTGGGCTGTGAAGCCAAAGGTAGTCGCCAAAAACAGTTTTTTTATTTTTAATTTTTTTAAATAAATTAGTGTAGACTACAAAACATTGGGAAAATATAAAAAATAAAACACAGTGTAAGTGCACGGTAGTATTACAGTGGTTGGGTGAGGCCGGTAAATATGTCTATTCTGCATAAGGTACAAACAAGTCCTGTGGGATCCATGCCTGGTTCTTTTTAATAAACGAAAGCAGTTGCTTTCCCTGCTTCCGCTGTAGCTATTCCCCTAGGCAGACCCATCAGTCAGTACGTGTACTGTTCAACCATGTTGCTGAAATGCTCCCTCCTGCTAAGATGTTCCAGATCTGCTGGTGGTGCAGGTTGTTGTGGCGCGATGACAAAGCTTTTCCACATTTTGCCCATACTAACCCTCCCTTCTGAGGTGTTGCTTTTGACCCTGCTGCATTGGCAAATTCTTCCTCCTCTGCCTTCACCTTGTGCTTTCACTGACTCCCCGGTGTCAGGTGTGAATGCCATCAGCAGCGTGTCTACTAGCGGGCTCATCTTCCTATTACACTCCATTGAGGGAATTAAGGACGGCACGTTGTCCTTGTAACGGGGATGCAGCAGGGTGGCCACCCAGTAATCAGCAAAAGTTAGAATGTGGCAGTAACTGGGCGTTCATTGCGCAGGCACTGCAGCATGTAGTTGCTCATGTCTGCCAGGGTGCCCAGAGGCAAGCACAAGCTATCTTCTTTGAGGGAGGTATATCATCTGTGTCCTCTGTATCCCCCAGTGTTCCTCCTACTCCTATTCCTCATCCTCCAGAACTGTGCCCTGGCTGGATAATTGTGTTCCAGGCCAGGGCCTATGTTGGTGCAGTTACCCACCCTCCGAGCCACTTGTATTTGGTTGGCCTTAAGTTAAGGATAAGGTGTGTATATAGTTTTGTTTCTTTATATAGTAAGTTTAACTGCATCATAGTTATTTTAAATTTGTTTTTAAGAAAATTTGTAAATAGTTTCTTAATGGTTTGAGTGAAAGGGGGAGTGGGGCTGTTGAGTGTGTTCGATTAACTGAATTAATTTTCACTGTCTGGTGTTGTGGTGGTGGAATTTCTGCACCCCAAATTCAGCACATGTGGCAGGCAGGGGATGTGTGTCAAACCGGCTAGGCCCAGACCTGCTAGTATATTTCACCCATTAGAGCACAACACCAGGCCTGGCTGGAGGCTCAGTGGCACCAACCAATGGTCAGTCTGTTGTTCCATGCCTGTCCACACTTCCTTTGCGGTGTGGGGTTCGTCCCACAAACACACAAGTTTTAAATCAACCTGCTGTCATTTCCCCCTGGCTGTGCTGCTGTGGGTGGTGAAGGTGTTACGCTGAGTGGATGAGGGGGTGGTAGAGGAGGAGGAAGCCGAGTAGGATGAGGAGGAGGAGGAGGTAACAGGATACAAAGAGAAATGCCCAGCAATCCTCGGGGGCGGAAGGACATTCTCAAAAATGCTATCCGCCTTTGGGCCAGCCGCTACAATTACCCACTGTGTTGTTGGTTATGTGGACAGTGCCACAGATAGCGTTGCACAGTGCACACTTGATTTTGTCCGCCACTTGATTGTGCAGGGAAGGGATGGCTCGCCTGCAAAAGTAGCAGCGGCTGGGATACACGTACTTTCGGATAGCCCCCGTAGCCCCCATAAGGTTTTTAAAACTGTCCACTTGACATACCCATGGCATTCAGAGCCATGGGTAGGGGGGTACTTCCTCTTTCCATTTCTTTTTCTCTCCAGTGTTTGGGAGATGGACAGCTGATAGCTGAAAACTTCCATGGGATTTGGTGGAGATGCTTGGTGATGATGACAGATGTGGTGGCATTGCTGCCACATCCTATGTTTGCTGGGTGACAGGTGCCATTGTCACTCACTTGGGCTCAAGTTTAGAATGTTTTTTTTTTTTTTTTTTCTTTTAAGTTATTTTATTTTAAGTCATTTACCTATTCACATATGTTTGCAGGCATTTACCAACATTTTGCTGCCTTTTGCAGCCATCTAGCCCTTTCCAGGGCTATTTTACAGCCATTTAAGTGCCCAAAAGTTTGGGTCCCCATTGACTTCAATGGGGTTCGGGTTCAGCGTGAAGTTCGGGTCGAGTTCGGTACCCGAACATTTTCGTGAAGTTTGGCCGAAATTTTCGAACCCGAACATCCAGGTGTTCTCTCAACTCTATTGATGACACAAAGATTTGTAGCAGGGTTGATGCTCCTGGAGAAATACACCAAATTGAAAAGGATTTAGGAAAACTAGAGAAATGGTCAAAAATTTGGTAACTAAAATTCAATGTCGATAAGTGCAAGATAATGCACCTGGGGCGTAAAAACCCAAGAGCAGAATATAAAATCAGTGAAACAGTACTAACCTCATTATCTGAGGAAAGCGATTTATTTACATCAAATACAGTGAAGGAGTTTAAGCATGCATGGGATAGGCATAAGGCCATCCTTCATATAAGATAGGACCAGGGGCTATTCATAGTATTCAGTATATTGGGCAGACTAGATGGGCCAAATGGTTCTTATCTGCCGACACATTCTATGTTTCTATGTTTTTATGTAACCAAGAATGAATCTTTTGTCTATAATTCCAAAAGATATGTTTGGCACAAAAACAACACTGCACATCACCAGAAGAACCCCATCCCCACAGTGAAGCATGGTGGTGGCAGCATCATGCTTTGGGGCAGTTTTTCTTCAGCTGGAACTGGGGCCTTAGTTAAGATATCGGGAATTATTAACAGTTCCAAATACTTGTCAATATTAGCACAAAACATTCAGGCTTCTGCTAGAAAGCTGAACATGAAGAGGAACTTCATCTTTCAGCATGACAACAACCGAAAGCATACATCCAAATCAACAAAGGAATTGCTTCACCAGAAGAAGATTAAAGTTTTGGAATGGCCCAGGCAGAGCCCAGACCTGATACCGATTGAAAAATTTAAAATCTCTGGGGTGATCTGAAGAGGGCTGTGCACAGGAGACGCCCTCGCAATCTGACAGATTTGGAGGGTTTTTGCAAAAAAGAGTAGGCAAATCTTGCCAAGTCAAAATGTGCCATGCTGATAGACTCCTACCACAAAAGACTGAGTGCTGTAATAAAATCAAAAGGTGATTCAACAAAGTATTAGTTTAAGGGTGTGCAACCATATTATTTTATTTTTATATTTTTTCTTCCCTCTACCTAAAAGATTTCAATTTGTTTTTCAATTAAGTTGTACAGTTTATAGGTCACATTAAAGGTGGAAAAAGTTCTGAAATGATTGAACTCACAGCTTCTACATCACAGCTACACTATACAGCTACATAGCCAGCTAGTAACAAAAAAAAAAAAAATAGTAGCCTTCTACTGTAGGGGATTGGAATACTTACTACTAGTAAGTATTAGTATACAGTAGAAGTCTAATATTTTTATTTTTTTCTAGTTACTGGCTATGCAGCTATATAGTGTAGCAGTTAAATTTCTGGGCTGTGATGTAGAAGCTGTGAGTTCAAATCACAGCACAAGCTTTTTCAGAAATAGAGGTTAAATTAGATTGATATAGCTTATATTTTTTTTAGCAATTGTAAAAAATGTATGGCACAAAAAAAATATATATATATATATATATATATATATATATATATATATATTTATATATTATAAAATAATACTTGGGAAACTACTACTGATGTTTTTAGCCATGATATATTTACATATAAAGCTAAAATTGCAGTGGTGGTGCACCACAAGTCCTAGCAAGCCAATAAGCAGTATAGAGAAGCACATAACCTCTCTGCATGCAGTCACCAGCTGGAATGGCTGCCTGCAGAGAGGTTCAGCTCTTTCCTGTGCTGCTATAGCGCTGCCATTGGCTGGTGTGTTGTTCCAGCCAATCGCAGCTCTGGCAGGGGAGTGCCCTGCCTGACCTTGGACGAGACCGGTCACCTCCCCATGACCCCCTCTGACCCACCCCGCAGTTTCCTTCTGCTTTCAGCGCTACGATGTGGTTTTAATTGACTGGCCAATCACAGTGCTTGGAGCTGCAGGGGAGCGGAAAGACACCATGGTGCCCTTACCCGGCATGGATGCTTGCCGGTATGAGCAGCCATGGTTCCCGATTACCCCGCGATCCTGCACCAGCACCCGGCGGACCTTGCGCAGTACATGTAGGGCGCTGGTCCTTAAGTCACATCCAGCTGCGCCATTCATGTACGGCACGGGTCCTTAAGGGGTTGATAGGAAAAAGGATACATTTTAATTGCCGTTCTACAGTGAAGTTACATTGTACTACAGCCATTTATGGGGTTTATTAATAGGAATTATATATGCATCCCATTAGCTGTTCCACAGTGAATTATGATTGTTATATTGCTATATTACTAGGAAAAAGAATACGTCTTAATTACTGTTCTGCGGTGAAGTTATATTGTACTACAGCCATTTACGAGGTGTATTAATAGTAAATATATGTACGTCCCATTAGCCGTTCTGCAGTGAATTGTTATATTTCTTTTTTGGGGTTTATTAATGGGAAAAAAAAAGGTAAAAATAAATGTCATAATTGCCATTCATTGCCATGAAATGTGATTGTTATTTTTTGTTGGGGGGAAGGAGTTCATTAATCAGAAATAAAAATATATATAAATCTCGCAATTGCCGTTCAGTGGTGAAGTTGCATGGTACTACAGCCATTTAAGTCCTGTATTAATAGGAAACAAACATGAGCTTAGGCAAGCTTCGAGACACAGTGGAAGATAGAGAGACCTGGCGTGCTATGGTCCGACTTAACAACATTAATAGGAAATATACGTACGTCCCAATAGCCGTTCTGTGGTTAATTGTGATCGTTCTATTTCTTTTTTTGGGGTGTAGTACAAGGACAAAGAATACGTCTTAATTGTTGACTCAGTCTTTGATTTCATCGCAAGTAACATCAGACACCCCCAGCCAAGAGTCGGTGTGCTCCTCTGACATGACGCTTAGTTGGAATGGCCTGAGAGCAGGTCCTGTGCCCCCACCTGTCCTGAACCTGCCTCTGTCATTTTTAGTTCCCTCAGAGTATGGCTCAGCTCCACTTTTCAGCGAGGATGAGCTACTAGAGGAAAGTCAGCAGCTACTGCCCAGCAAAGATCTGGAGGAGACATCCGCCGATTCCTCCGGTAGACAGGCAAGAAGTGATGATGACTCACAGTATTGCTTCTCTACCACAGCAGACTCCCCATGTGTGTTATTGCAAGACACAGTGTTGTACACCACTTTACAGCCTATCTGCAGCCAGGAAATAGCAGTTTTATTTAACTCGATTTGCCACGAATAAATTCGGATCAAATCGAATCTTTGCGGAAAATCTGACGAACCGACCAAATCTAATTTGTTAATTTCTATCACTAATAAATCAGTTTGCTCTTCTAATACTGGCACGCTGACAAGATTGTGTGGGATCTATTGGGTCATTTCCTACACAGAGGATTTTTATACCAGTGTGCCCTTTTTTTAGAGCAGTGTATGCTGCTGGTCTGTGACATAATATGTAGGAATGTCTGTAGACAATAGAGTACCAAAAGAGAAGTAATGCTTTTTTCGAAGTCAGAAGGAGCTGGCATGGAAATAGTGTTACCCCAAGGACTTCTACGTGATTCATATTAATTCTACTTTCCAAAATTTCCCCGAGCATTTAGATTCTAAGAAAACTGAATTTCTTGTGAATAATTTCTTGTGAATCCGAGAAAGACTTTTCCAGACTTTTAAAAGAAATCAGTCACCAAAAACCTCCATATCCAACTATTTATATTGGTTCCTCTGATCAAAATTGTGTTTGTTTGTTTTGGTTGATCTGAGGTTCCTTTCCCAAATTATAATTATTTTCCTTAATGGAAACAACCTCTTTCCTTTTTTCAGGATAATGCCTCTTGCACATGGCCGTTGTGGGTCCGTGGTGGTTTTGCGGTCCGCATAAGGTGGGTCCGCAATACATGGGCACCGGCCTGTGTGCACTCCACATTGCGTATGTGGACCCACTTACTTGAAGTGGAATGGAAGCCCAGATTGGGACCCCACAAAGCACTACGGAGTGCTTCTGTTGTTTTTCTGTCCGTGCCTCCACACCGCAAATATATATAACTTGTTCTATTTTTTTGTGGTGCGGATGAATCACGTACCCATTCAAGTTGAGTGGGTTTCGATCTGTCCCGGCCACCGCACGGACGTTGGCCGTGCATTGGGGACTGCAAACTGCGGTCAACAATGCACAGAACAGACCCACAAAAGCTGTGTGCAAGAGGCCTAAATCTGGTATGTCTTTAAAGAAACACAGATCACTAATGCCCTTGTTGGACATGATAAAAGGGAAAAGGAACCAGTATATACGTAGATGGTTCCACCCATTTGGATTTCGTATAAATGAGCCAGGAATATAGATTAGCATTAGAGACCATGCAGTCCTCCTGCTCAAAGTCTAAGACACTCTTGGATTAGAGTCGCTGGATATTGAAAACTTGAATTCAAGAGCAAGATATTGCCTTCCTGCCATCTTTACTATATATTGGGTAGTTGTCAACATTCCTAAAGTTCAGTGATATTGGAAGAAAATTAAAGCTTAGGAGAATACCAGTAGATCCAGTTTGACTGGATAAAGTCTCTTCCTGTTTGTGAGAAATATTGGGGCACATTTATTAAAACCAGTGTTTTAGACGCCGGTCTTAATAAAGCCCTAAGCTGGCGGTGGATCCGCCGGAGTTATGAAGATGGGCCGGCCTCTCCATTATTTCGGTGCATCAGGCTTCCGAGCTGTCTTACATTTAGACCTTTTTCTATACCTGCAACAGCAGGGCAAAGTCGCAGATTGTGGTGCAACTAAACATTGTTCTCATTTTGAGCTATAATGTTTTTTTCCTGTGGATTTTGTTCTCTTCTTTTTTTTTTTTTTTTAAGCAGTGTTTTTCCTTACATTAGTTTGTTGTTGATCTGACTGGGTGAGAAGCTTTTATGCCTAAGTTATTCACATACGTTGCTCTGTTTACTAGACTGTAACGTTTTATATGGAGTTGCAGATAGATTTCAACTTTGATAATAGACAAAGAGGTTGTTCGGCCTTGGTGCCACAACATTTGTGATATGGCCCTTTGCTCCTGAACATAATATTAAAGAATCACCTGTCCATGGTCCCATTACTGTTTTTTTTCTGGCTGCCTCGGAACCTATAGGACCAGAAAGCCGCTGGTTAGAATCACAGACCTCATTAGTCACAGTGGCTGAAATGTTACATCACAGCAGTGATGCACCATCCAAGGTCTGAGACTGCTGAGGCCTGTGATTAGCCAAAGCAGTCACGAGACCCAGGCGCTTCCTGGTCCTCCAAGGACCGAAAGCAGGTTAGTCTTCTTTTTTATGCTCAGGGGCAAAAGTTCATAACATAAGGGTTGCTGGCTCCAAGGCTGAACAACCCCTTTAATGCTATATACCAGACTGAGACCTTGTTCTCTTTGCAGTTGTAACCAATAGTTAGGCCATTGCTTCCGCTAGCCCACTATGAATGTTGGTTGAATTATAGTTAATTACAGTAGCTTTCAAAGTTTGACTACTGGGGTGGTCCCTGTTTTGGGGAATGCTGTAGTTGCAAGTTGTATTTAGCAGACACTTGTAGGGCTCCTTTACCCATGATTGTTAGTCATGCTTTGTTTCTTCCCATTATGACCTTTCCTAGTGTGTTTCCCCTCCCTTCTGCCTTCCTCCTTCTCCAAGATGGTAATATTTTCAATATTTCAACAGTACACTTACAGAGAGGAGATAGTTGATGGAAGTCTGTTCTTCCCCCACTTTGGGTCCAGAATCATTATGGCTATATTAACAAATTGTAGTTTTAATGTTAAAGCCTGGAAGCTCAGAAGAAAATGACTTAAATCTGCCATTATCTTAAGTAGAAAATTTTATCATTGCACTGTTACAGGAAACCCACTTCAGTGTCTCACATATTCGTAAACTGTCCCATCTGCTATATGACAAGTGGTACCATAGTTCCTCTCCTAGATTGGCTACATGGGGTCTGCATAGCCATCAGTAGGAATGTGAGTTTTACTTTTATGATAAGGGCAGATATATCTTCTATAAAGGGAAACTGGGGAACTAACTTGTGATGATAGGCAACGTCAATATGCCTAACACAGGGCAGACAGAGTGGCTGAAGCCATTATTAGAAAGGCTCTCTACTTTTGTGGATGGCTTGTTCTGGCTGGACAGTGACTTAAATGTTGCATTAAATCCAACACTTGATACCTAATCTGGCTAATCTGCTCTGTTAGCTAGGAATCTCCATCATTTTTAAGAGATATTTGGTGGTAACTGGATTGGTGGTTACTTGGAGAACAATACATCCTACAGATAAGGACTTCTCGTACTATAAGGTTATTCACTACTCATATCGAAGGTTGGATTATATACCTGTATATCAGGCACCAGTTTTCCTAGACATTAAACTTTGTGGAATGGCCAAACCTGAGTTTATCTGTAGATATGAATTTTTAAAACTTTTAATACAAACATATTTCCAAACATTGTAACCAAAACAAGCAATGACTAAATGTACCAATTAACACCTAAAAAAATTAAACATTAAAACAGCCCTATCACAATTTTACCATTTTTACTGAAACATTGAATAATTCATCATCTTGCTACTGTATATTATGGACAAAAAAAAAAAAAACACGAAAGCTGAAAGCACCAGAAAATCCAGAAAATTGCATTTTATGCATATTAATTTACCTATAGATTATGATATTATTCCAACTTTTATTGGTTATTTCTTGTAGAGATTTTTTGATTTCCTTATTCCTCAGACTGTATATAATGGGATTGATGAGTGGAGTAAATACAGTATACAGCAGGGATAGAAGTTTACTAAGGTTTAGGGTTTGTCCTTTTTGGGGGGAAAGATAAACACTCAATAAAGTAATGTAAAATATGGAGACCACCAAGAGGTGGGAGCTACAGGTGGAGAAGGCTTTCTGTCTACTGATATTGGACTCAAACCGTAAGATGGTGACAATAATATTAATATAAGATATTATAATTATTGTAATGGGGATGAAGAGTGCTATGAAACATATAAGGTAGTCCTCTAACTCAATTGTGTAAGTACTAGAACAGGCAATTTCTACTAAAGGAACAAGATCACAGAAAAAATGGTCAATGATATTTGTTCCACAAAAAGACAACATCGATAAGGTTAAGCTGTCAGTAAATGCAATGAAAAAACTTAACACACAACAGATGATGGTCAATATCACACAATGGGTCCTTGTCATGATAGAGGAGTAACGGAGGGGATTACAGATGGCCACATATCTGTCATAAGACATCACTGTGAGGAGAAAACATTCAAATACTTCTGAGGCACTGAAGAAAAAAAACTGAGTCATACAACCAATAACACTGATGGTTCCTCCATTATTCAGTAGGATGTATAATAGGTTGGGGACAATATCTGTGGTCAATAAGATGTCACTGATGGACAGCTGTGAGATGAAGAAGTACATTGGAGTGTGGAGGTTCCTGCTGGTGGACACCAGGGTGATGATCAGGAGATTCGCAGATATCGTTCCACAGTAAACCACAAAGAAAAGACAGAACAGGACCATATTTGAATTTTGGCTGCTTTGAAATCCTAAAAGGAAAAACTGATTGTTCACAGTCAGATTATTATCCTGCAAAGATAGAAAGAAAAAAATATATATACATTAAGGTAGAAAACAGGTGGAAATATCACGTAGGTCCATCCAGAAATTCTGTGCAGATATATAAAGAAGAATAAAAAAATTCCATTAAAAAAATAAAAATGCAAAAGATGCTGAAATTGGTGGTATTGTTACTTCACTGGTGCAAATTATTTTAGATTGCTAGCTCGGGAATCTGCACTGCATCCAACAAACTATTGGCAAAATATTTCCGGTATAAGATACTTCACTTATTGGGAATTTCGATCACTGATAGTTGGTGTATGCTGGTACATCAATAGTGACTGTGTTTTTCTTAGGTGTGTTTCAACAGAAGGAAGGAGCTCTGTCACCTGATCAACATCCCTACGATATGATTGATGGTTACAGTTGCTCTATTAGAGGTAGGACCTAATGGGCTGCCTTCAGTGCTACAGTGACAAACATAATAATTCCTAATATAAAGCATCACAATGTAATACGTTAGAGATAGAAAAATTCAAACTCAAAGTCCTCCAAGCAGTTCACAAAAGAAAAGGTTGGGTCCATCCTTACCCGTACTTGAATTTGGTTAAAGAGCTTATCTAGGTATACATTTGTTCCTTTCCCTATGCTTCACCCGCCAGGCCCTGCAGCATGTACTGCTGCTACTTTTTCTGTCTCGCTTCGGCGAGGGAGAGGGATCATGTGACTGGGTCCTCTGGGGAAACTGGATATCCTCTGATGTCACAACCAGGCCCCCCTCTGTCAGCATCACCAGTTAAATGGTTGTGATGTCAGACCAATGGGATCTTAATCCACAAGCAGGGTAGAAAAAGTCCACTGCTTGTAGGAAACAATATTTGGAGGAGGCAGCAAGTGGATGATGAATGGTGTCATGGCAGAGTTTTTGGCCCAAGGAAGGGTGGAGTAGGCATTTCAATTTCTGGGGGAAGAAAATTCCAAATGTGGTGAAATTATTAAAAACAAAAAACACTATTCTGCCACAATTTTATGACTTTTGTTTTTACAGCATTTCCTATGCAGTAAAATTTACTTTTTATTCTCTGGTGTTCATTCTCTGGGTCAGTATGATTCTAAAATATACCATATATGTAGTTTTTTTGCATTTTAATAATGAAATAAAAACACATCTTTTCTTTGCATCGCCATATTCAGCCTCCCATAACTTTTTTACTGTTATGTCTATGGAGCTGTGTGAGGGCTCATTTTTTTGGCGGGCAATTTTTACTTTTACCTTTTATGGGCGTTCCGGATCTGCTCCGGATGTGTCCCCGGTGAATTGCGGGAAACCAGCGCGAGTGCGTACGCAATTTCAGTCGGTTTTGCACGCATGGGAGAAAAAACTGAATATGGTACCCTGACCCAAACCCGGACTTCTTCACTGAAGTTCTGGTTTGGGATCAGTGTTCTGTATATTTTATTATTTTCCATTATAACATGGTTATAATGGAAAATAATAGCATTCTTTAATTCAGAATGCTAAGTAAGGCCTCTTTCACACGGGCGTCATGTTTGACGCCCGTATAAGAGGCAGGTGCGTTGCGGAAATATGCACGATTTTTCCGCGCGGGTGCAAACGTTTGTAATGCGTTTTGCACGCGCGTGTGAAAAAACGCCATGTTTGGTACCCAGACCCGAAGCCGGACTTCATCACTGAAGTCCGGTTTCGGGTAAAGTATTCTGGAGATTTTATTATTTTCCCTTATAACATGGTTATAAGGGAAAATAATAGCATTCTTAATAAAGAATGCTTAGTAAAATGAAGATGAAGGGGTTAAAAATAATAAAACTTAACTTACCTTAGCCATTTGATCGCGTAGTTGCGATCTGTCTTCTCTCTTCAAGCTTCAACTAACAGCTAAAGGACCTGTGATGACATCACATGGTCCAATCACATGGTCCATCTTACCATGGTAAGATGGACCATGTGATTGAACCATGTGATGTGACGTCATCACAGGTCCTGTAGCTGTTAGCTGCAGCTTGAAGAGAGGACAGATCGCCAACTACGCGATCAAGTGGCTAAGGTAAGTTAAGATTTATTATTTCAACCCTTCATCTTCATTTTACTAAGCATTCTTTATTTAGAATGCTATTATTTTCCCTTATAACCATGTTATAAGGAAAATACTAAAGATCTGGCCCTGTTGCTAAGCAACCATGCGGGAAAATCGCACTGCATTCGCACTTGCTTGCGGATGCTTGCGATTTTCCCGCAGCCCCATTCACTTCTATGGGGCCTGCGTTGCGTGAAAAACGCACAATATAGAGCATGCTGCGATTTTCACGCAACGCAGAAGTGATGCGTGAAAATCACGGCTCATGTGCACAGCCCCATAGAAATGAATGGGTCCGGATTCAGTGCGGGTGCAAGGCGTCCACTTCACGCATTGAACCCGTGCGGAAAACTCGCCCGTGTGAAAGGGGCCTAAAAGATCCATTGTGGGGTTAAAAATAAAAATCTTACTCACTTCATCCACTTGATCACGCAGTGGGGTTCATCTTCTTTCTTCTTATTCTTACAGGACCTGGCTGGAAAAGGACCTTTGGTGATGTCATCATGCTCACCACATGGTGAGCATGATGACTTCACCGAATTCTCGCCCGTGTGAAATGGGCCTTATGCTTTTTCTCCCTGGTCTTGTTTTATTTTTTTATGTTTACAAAAAGGACAAAAGGTAAAAACTGTATTGGGAGGATTTATAATGAGGGGACAATCTAAAGTAAGTTTTTCTTGAGGCTCTGCTGGCGTACTTTTGTTTGATAAATTTGTCTCTTCCTTAGGGCTCATTCAGATGACTGTCGTGTTTTGCGATCCACAAATTTGCGGATCTGCAAAACAGGGATAGCGCTTGCGTGCGTTCCACAATTTGTGGAATAAAACAAGCGGCTTTTTAAAGAAATGCCTATTCTTGTCCCCAAAATGGACAAGTATAGGACATGTTCTATTTTTTTGAGGGGCCATAAAACACAGCAACAGATGCGGACAGAACAGGCTGTGCTTTCCGCATCTTTTGTGGCACCATTGAAATGAATGGGTCTGCACTCGTTCCACAAAATGGTAGAACGGATGCGGACTCATTCATATGGTCATGTGAATAAGCCCTTAAACCTAACACTTTTGTGTACAAAAGCTTCTCCAGTTTTCTTTCTTCATCCAAGTGCAACTTTTTTCTGCAAAGTATCAGTGATAAACCTGCTGTGAAATTCATTAACATAGTGAACTGAGTCCACCCTCCCACCCATATTTCAAAACTGGCCTGAGTGGTGTAAAAATGCAATAATTAGCAACATTTTTGCCCAAGTGGGCCCAAAAAGTTTGCAAAGCTCCAACTTTTGATGACAGAATTCTGGAATGAAAGCATGATGAATCAGGGCCTAAATGTGAATTTGGTCCCAATCTGTTTTCTATTCTTGGGCTGATTTCCGTGCAGTGTAAAAATAGTTTGATCCACAACAAAATCCGTATATGTAACTGTCATATCTTGACTCAGATCTTGAAATATGAAAATACCCACCAGAAAGATTTGAAAATGTGCAGTCGGCCTAGAAACTGCTGCAAATTTTAAACTCCGGTTGTGAATAGGGTTTTGCACAAGTGCAGATCTCACACCCAAAATTCTACAAGTTACAATTAGTGTTGAGCAAATCGTAGTATCCAAAGTGGACTTAGATCTGAATTTCAGGAAAGCCAAATTTTCTCGAGCTTCATGGTAATGAATTGATTTTCCTGAAATGGCGGTTAAAAAACAAACAAAAAAAACTTACCTCATCCTTTTGCATGCGAAGAGCCCATCTTGATTAAAGATAACGCTCAAAATATGGGCGTGATGACGTCATTACGTTACAGTGCGAGATTTCACGTGGTGTCTTCAATCAAAATGGTGACATCAGGCTGTTTGCAATCAAATGGATAAGGTGAGTATTTTTTTTTTTTTTTTTATGATTTATCCTCAAAGCTCTCATTTATAATCTCAGATTCTGTGACAAGCGATGAACACAGCATCTGAGGAGTTCAATGATTGAAGGGGCAGCGCAATCGCAGTTCCCCGTCATTGCGCCCGTAACTTACAAATAAATGCGCTTAGTGATGAAGTAATTCGTCACAAAACAAATTTCTTTGTGAAGCAGCCAAATCAAATTCTCCATAACCTCACTCGTCTCTAGTCAAAACAGATGAACCTAGCCATGCGTCTCCTAACACTTACCTCAGAAATGTTCATCTTCCTTCTCCTTCTGATAAAAATGAATGCGTTCTCTCAATACTGGTCTGAGGTAATCAGAAGTATGAGTACAATGACATCATGGAGGTAAACGGAGCTTCGTACAGGAGCATGTGGAGAGGAAATGTAAAGGTTTCATATGCAATTGACTGGCTTCATATAAAAGCAGAAGACAAGGTCAAGGAGGAAAACAAGTCTGCAGGGATCTTTGCACTGGTGACTCAAGTGTGAAAAAAAGACTCTAATAATGAAATATAAAAATAAAACTGCAGGTAATTAGTGACCAAAATACACAGAACAATTCATTAGGACAAAAAGAGAATCAAATCTACGAACCTATAGTCAAGTTTAACATACTGCCTAAAATAATAGTACTACTATCAAAACCACTACTACTACCACTACCACTACCACTACCACTACCACTACTATCACCACTACTATCACCACTACTACTAATACTACTACTATTGCTACCACTACTATTACTACTACTATTACCATTACTACCACCACTACTACTATTGCTACCACTACTATTACTACTACTATCACCACTACTACTATTGCTACCACTACTATTACTACTTTTGCTACTAGAGATGAGCGAATCGAAGCTGACAAAGTTGAATTTGTGTAGAATTTCAGGAAAAATTTGATTTGCAACAAATGCGAATTTACTGAGGACTGAGGACATGGGGCAAGGAACTCTGGGAAAGCGGGATCACCCAGATTGACATCCCTGCATGCAGCCAATCAGCAGCAGCCAGCCTTGTAATGTCACAGCCCTATAAATACAGCGGCCATCTTACAGTCAGACATTTTCCAACGTTCAGAGTTCAGGGACAGATGTGAGAAGGCGTTAGGGACAACAAGTGGAAAAACGATTGTGGAAAAACATACCCTGAACGCTTCGATTGGACGGTGTGAAGATGCTCGGTGACACTGTTGGTGGTGGTGGTGTTGGTGCCATATCCTCTTTGTGGGGAGCCAGGTGGCCCTGTTGCTCCACAAGGGGAGTAAGAGGACAAGAGCACAGCAGGCGAGGAAGCAGGAGGAGCCTCATATCTTTTCCAGGTGTCTACTTCAGTACAGAAGGTGGTGCTCAGGTTTAGAACATTTATGCCTCACTTCAGGCTCTGACTGCACAGCATGCAAACCACCCTTGTCTTGTCGTCAGCACACTATTTGAAGAACTGCCAGGCTGGGAAACTCCTCTGAGCTGGCTTTGTTGTGCTCTGTCCCTCGGGGTGGTGGGCAGTAGCAGGCATACTGGCTAGGGGCCAGGGGCAGATTAAGTGCATGATAGGCCCGGGGCTGTCTACCCAACTCGGGCCCCTCCATCCATTTTAGTTTACTTTTTTTCTGTATGAAGAGGCTGCGGTGCTTCGTGAGCGTCACAGTCTCTTTCTAGGCCATATGACATCACATTCATCGTTCACATGGTCTAGGTGTAGCTCAGTCCCATCTAAGTGATTGGGGATGATCTGAAATACCAAGCACACTGCTATCAAATGGACATCGCTGTGCTTAGTAAGTAGCAAAGAGGCTGCGGCGCTCACTGGGACATCGCGGTCTCCTCAAACAACGGATTGGCGGGGTGCCAGGAATCATACCCCACCATCTCATAACTCTCTGAGTACAGATGTCATAGATGTTACCTGCAGTCCTATGTAACACCCACATAACACAGTGAACTATTGTGTTATGTGGGGTGTTACATAGGACTGCATGGAACATCTACTACATTATCTGCACAAAGAAAGTTATGACTATTATCTGGGCTGTTACATAGGACTGCAGGTGACAAATTAAAATTTTAGTTGCCAAATTTAAAATACATATGATTATGATAAAAAAACTTGGAGGAGAAGATGAGAGGCAGGTCACAGTAGTGAGCCACCTCTACATATAGGAGAATACAGCACCACATACCTCTTACATCCAGGGACATCTCCTGTCATGTAGACCTTCTCTTTCCTCTTCTCCTCCGTTTGACTTAGTACGGCATGACAAATTCTTTCCGCCACATCTCGTCTCTACAGAGTTTGTTACACAGACACGTTAGATTTCTCATAATTGGGGTCATTTATCAAACTGGTGTAAAGTAGAACTGGCTTAGTTGACCATAGCAACCAATCAGATTCCACCTTTCATTTTCCAAAGGAGCTGCGAAAAATGAAAGGTGGAATCTGTTGCTATGGGCTATTAAGCCAGTTCTACTACACCAGCTTTATAAATTATCCCAAAGGTCCTATAGTGTCTACAGCAGTTATAATGTCCCCTAGAGTGCCCCCAATAATAACAACAACACCCTATATTGTGCTCCAGGTAATAATGCCTGTATAGTGTCCCCAAAGATAATGTCCCCTAATAACAATGCCCCTAATTTCCCCACACTGCTCCCACATAATAATTTCCCACACACTGCCCCCATATAATAATTTCCCCACACTGCCCCCACATAATAATTTCCCCACACTGCCCCACATAATAATTTCCCCTACACTGCCCCCATATATAATTTCCCACACTGCCCCATATAATAATTTCCCCACACTGCCCCCACATAATAATTTCCCACACTGCCCCCACATAATAATTTCCCTACACTGCTTTATATAATAATTTCCCCTACACTGCCCCATACAATAATTTTCCCCACACTGCCCCATATAATAATTTCCCCACACTGCCCCATATAGTTATTTCCCCCACACTGCCCCCATATAATAATTTCCCTACACTGCCCCATATAATAATTTCCCCACACTGCCCCATATAATAATTTCCCCACACTGCCCCCATATAGTAATTTCCCTATACTGCTCCATATAGTAATTTCCCCACACTGCCCCATATAGTAATTTCCCCCACACTGCCCCATATAATAATTTCCCCACACTGCCTCCATATAGTAATTTCCCTATACTGCTCCATATAGTAATTTCCTCCACACTGCCCCATATAGTAATTTCCTCCACACTGCTCCCATAAAGTAATTCGCCTCCACACTGCCCTCCCATGAAAATATTTGCCCCACACTGCCCCCATGAAGTAATTTTCCCCACACTGCCCCCATGAAGTAATTTGTCGTCACACTGCCCCCATGAAGTAATTTGCCCCACACTGCACCCCTATGAAGTAATTTGCCCCCATGTAATAATCTGCTCCCAATGAAATTATTTGCCCCCATGAAATAATCTGCACCTATACTGCGCCCCACACTGCCCCCATGTCCTCCTCTGGCCCCCAAAGGCACACACAGAAAAAAAAACAACAACTAAAAGCGAATACTTACCTGGGTTCGGGATGGTGAGGCAGGCCGCAGGATTCGCAATCCTCATTGTCCTGCGTCCCGGCGCAGGCACGTGATGATGTCATCACACACGCCTGCATCGGGAATATACTACCACATAGGCCTCAGGCCTACTAGGCCTGAAGCCTATGGTGTTGATCGGCGGCGGGGCAGGGAACTATGCGCTCCTGTTCCCCGCCGCAGTATGTGGGCGCTCGGGTCGGCGTTGGGCCCCCCAGTGATGCCGGGCCCGGGGCTGCTGACCCGAACGCCCCTATGTTAATCCGCCACTGCTAGGGGCCATCCGCTGTGCTTTTGCACCCTGCTCCCTTTTTTGCTGTGCGGCTGGTGTTGCGTGACCACCTCCTCCTCCTCCGAGCTGCACACATCCCTCGGATGACATTGATTCCATGTGTGGTTTAAGACCTCATAGAAACATAGAAACATAGAATGTGTCGGCAGATAAGAACCATTTGGCCCATCTAGTCTGCCCAATATACTGAATACTATGAATAGCCCCAGGCCCTATCTTATATGAAGGATGGCCTTATGCCTATCCCATGCATGCTTAAACTCCTTCACTGTATTTGCAGCTACCACTTCTGCAGGAAGGCTATTCCATGCATCCACTACTCTCTCAGTAATTCCAGCAAACCGTTCTTGTTATTGGGCTGCAAGTGCTGTTTGATACCGCCATTAACCGGGTTTATTACAAATAAATATTTCTACGTTTTATTTGCACTTGTGCGGTGCAGTTATATGTTCTAAAGCATTTTTGGCTCGTATTAGTGGGAAAAAAGGGCTTATTAGCCGCTGTGAGGTGAAGTGCGAAAATTACAGCCCTTTTTGTCGTGTATTAGTGGCAAAAGTAAAATATATTTGCTGTTCAGGGGTGCAGTTATATGTTCTAAAGCCTTTTTGTGTCATGTATGAGTGGAAAAAGAAAAATATATTTGCCGTTCAGGGGTGCAGTTATGGTATATATTCCAAAAACTTTTGTGTCATGTATAAGTGTAAAAAAATAAGGGCCTATTTGCCGTTCAGCAGGGCAGTTATATGTTCTAAAGCCTCTACACTCTGTCATTGTGCTGCTCTGTGGCCTCCTGATTCTTCCGCCCCACCACATTGCCATTGTGACACACTGTGGCCTCCTCCTGATGCTACCGCCACCTCCAGACTCTGTCATTGGCCCACTATGTGGTCTCCTCATTTGCGTGCCATCTCTGTTTTGGATCCACTTCAGTTTTTTGGCATTAGAAATAATTATGTATTAGTGACCAAATGCAGACCAAGTGAAGGCGGATGCTCAATAGACAGGATCCGTTTTTTGGGGGTTATTGTTCTGATTGTTTAGAGAAAGGGCAAAATAATCAGTGACATCAACACAAACTTACTGCTGACACCCTCTCCACTCTGTCAGGGGCTCTACTTGTATAAGCGTTTAATAGAACAGGTTCTGTAGACATCTATGTGGAATCAGCTGATGAGGGTGTAAAAGGAGTGCGCTTCTTCTTGACGCTAACATCGACCTGTAAGGCTGAGTTCATACTTTAGTTATTTGGTCAGTTTTGGCCCCGTAACTGCCCAAATAAGTGAAGTGTGCAGTTATTCTAAGAGCGACGCCTGTCATCTGCATGTCATACAGGCTCACAGTATTATTTCACTACCACAGCAGACTCCCTATGCGTGTTACTGCAAGGCACAGTGTTCTACATCACTATGAAGGCTCTCTGAAGCCAGGAAATAGTTTTTTAACGTAATTTGGCTCAAACCCAATTTTTTCTTTAAAAAAAATCGCCGAACCGGCCAAATCAATTTAAATTTTTTTTTTGCTCATCTCTAGTCACAATTACTTATCAAAATAACTGACCAAATAACTGATGTGGGAACTAAGTGCTGAACTGTATCTACTGAATTATACTGACAGCATAATGTCAGTATAATTCTGTAGAATTAGGCGACATGCACAAGATCATATGTGTTTTGCAGTACGCAAAAAAGACACTGATGACATCCATATGCCACACTTTTTTTGCAGATCCATTGTAGCAATGCCTAAAACGGACAAAAATAGGACACGTTTTATTTTTTTTGCAGGGCTACGGAACAGACATACTGATGCGGCAGTACATGGTGTGCTGTCCACATTTTTTGCGGACCCATTGAAATTAATGGGTCTGCAACCTATCCGCAAAAAAAACTGAATGGACACGGAAATAAACAACGTTCATGTGCATGTAGCCTTAAGGTCATGCAGAGACATATAGTATTATAAATCACTATAATGCTGTGCGCTCCTGTGAAAACAGTAGTGTCCATAACGAGGAATTATGCTCACACACAAAGTGTGATTTCTCCACCGGACTCGCTCTGAAACAGCCCAGCACGAGGCTGCAATAGTAGCAGCAACATAGCATGGAACATACAAGGCAGTTGATTGATTGTATATGGGTAGTAGCTACGTATACGTAGTGTTAATTTCGGAGGCAGTAGGGGATTAGCAGCCAGCAGTAGCAGCAGCCATATGGTATAGTTTGGCAGGCAGGCATACATCAGCATTGGCATGATGATGGCAGTGGCATGATGGAGGCAGCAGCTATGTCCATATATGTAGTCAGTGCTTGGGGACACCCAGTGTATTTAAATCTAATTTAGCCTGTATTTCAGAAATGTTTCTACCGGGATTTGAATTTACAACCTTACGCATTAGAGGCAAGGCACTTAACCAGCTATAAGCTGCATAGCAAGTTAATATGAGACTTCCACTGTAGAGGAATACTTATGTATTCCTATACAGCAGAAGTCTCATATACATTTATTTTATTTTTTTGTGGGTGCCTGT
This sequence comes from Bufotes viridis, assembly GCA_033119425.1. Lineage (NCBI taxonomy): Eukaryota > Metazoa > Chordata > Amphibia > Anura > Bufonidae > Bufotes > Bufotes viridis. The sequence goes on from CM065590.1 coordinate 10,621,964, forward strand.
TTCTGCAGCTATATATTGTAGTGCTTATAGTTTTGGGCTGTGATGCAGAAGCTGTGAGTTCAAATCCTGTCACAAACTTTTTCAGAAATAGCGGCTAAACCATAGATCCAGATATAAGCAGCAGCACATCCAAAGAGCGTGGCGGGTGCAATTTCCTCAGGAGGACGGACAGTCTTCCAAAAGTGCTGTCTCTTTTCTGGGATTTATATATATATATATATTGTGGGGAGTCGCTCTGGTAGATAGCAGTGCGGGTGCAGTATAGAGGCAAAACGGAGTTCAGAAAGTGTAGCAAACAGTGTTTAATTCACACTTGTAGCAAATACACAGCAAACAGTCACTTGGTGTTAATTCACACCCATCAGAAAATGTGCAGCAAAACGAAACAGTCAAAAACAGGTTCCAGTCACCTGGGAGGCTTTAGGTGCAGGTTCGCACCTGGCTGTCAGTCCAGCCGCAAGGCGATCGACCTCCGGCTTCCAGGCCGTCTGCACTCCTCCTTGCTTGGGGTCTTGCTTCCAGCCCAGAGAACTCCACACAGCACAGCATGGATCAGCACTCCCAAACTCAAGTGATTCCACAGCCTAACAGCAGCTCCAGGACAATCACCCTCAGCTGCTGAGGAGGCTGCCTTTTAAAGGCCCGGATAAAGTCCGGCCTGGACCGTGGGGAATAGGCACCCACCCAACTCTTTGCCTACTCCCAGTAAGAGCCGGCCCGGATTGGCTTTGCAGCCAAACTAAAAAAACAAGGTGTCAAACAGCACTAGCTGCTGCTGACACACGAAAACCCGGCTCTTACCTCACCGAGGCCAGGAACCTCGGTGACACGTACCTGCCATCGACCACGGTACCTTGCACCCTCTTACAATATATATATATATATATATATATATATATATATACATATTTAGCAATAATATATTTACATATTTTATTATATATTTAGAATATATAATATACTAGCTGAAGGACCTAGCTTTGCTCGGGTTTATTTAATCTATTTCATTTAATGTTTCTGTGTGTCATTAAAAGATATCGACAGTATCCACTTTAACAGTGACATCTACAGCACCCTGCCCCTTAACAGTGACCTACACAGCCCCCCACCCCTTAACACTTACCCACACAGTACCACATCCCTTAAAATGGGACTTTCACAGCAGCCCACCCCCTTAACTTTAACCTTTACAGCAGTCTTCACCTTTAACAGTGAGTTTCACAGCACACCATTCCCTTGACAGTGACCACCACAAGGGTCTGCCCCCTTAACAGTGGCCTTTACAGCAATGTGCTCCTTAACTGTGACCTCCATAGCATCCTGCCATTATGGTGAACAGAGGTCCAGTTTTAGGCCGGACAGTACAGTTTTCTGACTCCCTGTCCTACGTTTGGTGCAGGGCCTGGATGGACACAGGGATGTCCTTTTGAACAGCTCACTCTCAGACAGCAGCAATCTCAGACAGCATCACTCTCAGACACCCTCACTCCCACATCTGCAGCTGACAAAAGTCGATTTTTAACTTCCATCGACTGTGGAGGGAGGGGGCGTGGGCTAACCAGTACTGGGTTGTGGCTTAGCAAGACCTAGAAGTTGATTTTTAACTTAATTTTTTCAATCACTGTCAGCTGAGGAGTGGGAGGAGGTGTGACTTAATCTGATAGGGGCGTAGACTTTTAACAGCTCACCCTAAGACAGTAGCACTGTCCTCTCTGAGTGTGAGCTGCAGAGAGAAAGTCACAGTCCCTATCACCTCTGCAGCTAACAGAAGTTGATTTTTGACTTAATTTTGTCAATCCCTGTCGGCTGCAGAGAGGGTAGGGGCATGGCCTAACCGTATCGGGGATGTGGCTTAGTGGGACCTAGAAGTTGATTTTTAACTTTATTTTTCAATCCCTGTTAGCTGAGTGGGAGGGGCATAGCCCAACCGGATCGGGGGTTTCCTTTTGAACAGCTCACTCTAAGACAGAGTTCTGAGTGTGAGCTGCAGGGAAAAGTCATCATCCCTCCCACCTCTACAGCTAACAGAAATTGATTTTAACTTCATTTTCTTAATCCCTGTCTGCTGAGGAGTGTGTGTTTGTGTGTGTGGGGGGATGGGTGGACGGGGGCTTGAACTAACCAGATTAGGGGTTGTAGCTGAGCAGACCTAAAGGTTGATTTTTAACCAATTTTTTTCAATCCCTGTTCTCTGAGAGGGAAGGGGCATGGCCTAAATGGATCAGGGCGTGTCCTTTTGAACAGCTTACTCTAAGACAGCAGCACTGTTCTGTCTCAATGTGAGCTGCAGGGAGAAAGTCACTGTCTCCCCCACCTCTGCAGCTGACAGAAGTTGATTTCTTCATTTTGCAAATCCCCGTCGGCTGCGGAGGGGGTGGAGGCATGGCCTAACCAAATTGGAGGCATGGCTAAGCGGGACCTGGGAGCGGGGTTTTAAGGGTGACTTGAATGGCCACCCTACTTGCCCCCTTAACTGTGACCTCCACAGCACTCTGCTCCCATAACAGTGTCATCCACAGTGCCCTGCCCCTTTAAAGCTAACCTGCAAATAAAAATGATCTGACTAAAAAAAAAAAAAAAACTGCAGCAGTGAAAAGAAATGGCCGAGTTGTTATGGAAAGCTCAGGAAATAAGGTACTAAATGATAATAGGCCATGGCTTTACTTCAATAGTGATTATCCTGGTGACAGATTTCCTTACAGCAGTGAAGAAACATGGCTGGGTTGTTATGGCTACCTGGAGTAAATCTGTGTGTGTGGCGACAAACTGCCAGCGAGGGTCATGTGACCAGGCTTCTATTGGCTGATAAGGGTCATGTGATCAGGCTTCTATTGGCTAAAGCATTTTTTGGATATCTCTGGAACGGTATGTCCCAGAGAGCTGAGACCTGGTCTAAAACCCTCCCGGACACCTGATGTACCCGTGTGCCAAATTTAGTGATTGTAAATGTGCGGTGCGGATTTCTTTAGCGGACACACATACATACACTCAGCTTTATATATTAGATTAAAATATATAGACAGTGGATATAAAACATCTACACACCTCAGTTAAAATGTCAGGTTTCTGTGTTGTAAAAAATGATACAAAGATAAATAATTTCAGAACTTTTTCCACCTTTAATGTAACCTATAAACTGTACCACTCAATTGAAAAACAAACTGAAATCTTTTAGGTGGAGGGAGAAAAGCAAAAAAAAAAAAATAAATCATGTGGTTGCATAAGTGTGTACACCCTCTTATAACTGGGGATGTAGCTGTGTTCAGAATGAAGCAATCGCAATCAGAATCCTGTTAAATAGGAGTCAGCATACACGTGCCATCATATACAGCACCTCTAATTAACTCCAAATAAAGTTCAGCTGCTCAAGTTGATCTTTCCTGAAGTTTTCATAGTCGCATCCGACAGCCAAAGCCATGGTCCACAGAGAGCTTCGAAAGCATCAGAGAGATATCATTGTTAAAAGGTATCTGTCAGGAGAAGGGTATAAAAGATTTCCCAAGGCAGTAGATATACCATGGAACACAGTGAAGACCGTCATCATCAAGTGGAGAAAATATAGCACAACAGTGACATTACCAAGAACTGGACGTCCCTCCAAAATTGATAAAAAGACAAGACGAAAACTGGTCTGGGAGGCAACCAAGAGGCCTACAGCAACATTAAAGTAGCTGCAGGAATATCTGGCCAGTACTGGTTGTGTGGTACATGTGAAAACAATGTGGGAACAGTGGGAAGACGAAAGCCTTTTCTTACCAAGAAAAACATTTAAGCCAGGCTACATTTTGCAAAAACACATCTGAATTCTCCCAAAAGCATGTGGGAAAAGGTCTTATGGTGTTATGGTATACAAATAAATCACAGGGGCCTGATGGGATACACCCAAAGCTATTAAAAGAGCTTAGAGGTGTACTAGAAAAAACATAAACAGATCTTTTAACCAATCACTGGTTACAGGAGTCGTCCCAGAAGATTGGAAATTAGCAAACGTTGTGCCAATTCACAAGAAAGATAGTAGAGAGGAATCGGGCAACTATAGCCCAGTAAGCCTGACATCAATAGTGGGGAAATTTATGGAAACCATACTCAAGGAGAGGATTGTGGAACATCTAAAAACCCATGGGTTGACTGTAGGCATGGGTTTACTTCAGGTAGATCATGTAATGGAGACACCCCTTTGCTCGGTTTTCCTTCCTTTGAGGGATATCTGGCTTTCATCGTGTTGTAGACCCATAACTGGGGCTCCACATTTATTTTGCATATTCTTGTTTCCCAGGGAGCTTTGCACTTCGGATTGCGGTGTTGAGACGCTTAAGTGAGGCTCCGCGGTGTTTTTTGTAGCTGGTCTCCCTGAGATCAGCTATTGTTGTGTTTGAGTAGTCTCCGAGGCATTGCTCCCGGTAAGCCAGAATCATACTCCACACTGATGAGGGCACCGCCCGAAACAGCTGTCTGTGGATGGATAACTGGCTTAGGTTTTCCCCGTCACATCCTTAAAGCTTGTAAAAAAGCGGGATCTTGACATAGGGGCCACTTAATATGGTTGATTTGGTGATCTCTGTAATGGAGACACCCATTTGCTTTGTTTTCCTTCCTTAGAGGGATATCTGGTTTTCATTGTGTTGTAGACCCATAACTGGGGCTCCACATTTATTTTGCATATTCTTGTTTCCCAGGGAGCTTTGCACTTCGGATTGCTGTGTTGAGACTCTTAAGTGAGGCCCCGAGGTGTTTTTTGTAGCTGGTCTCCTGAGATCAGCTATTGTTGTGTTCAGGTAGGTCATGTCAAACTAATCTAATTGACTTTTTTAATGGGTGACTAAAATAATAGATGGCGGAGGTGCAGTAGACATCGCTTATCTGGACTTTAGTAAAGCTTTTGATACCGTCCCACATTGAAGGCTTATCAATAACCTGCAGTCTTTGAGCTTGGACTCACATATGGTTGAATGGATTAGGCAGTTTTTCTGTAACTTTTTCTGGGGTGATCAGTGGCCATTTTGTGTCTTGTGATGCACCAGCACAAGCTGCCACCAAGTCCATCAATCCATCAATACTAGGTTTCTTTTTCTATATCCTACATAAGGGGCTTGGCTGTGCTTATTGTCACCCCTAGAAACTCAGGATAGAAATTTATATATTTTATTGAGGGGTTAAATTCAATTGCCAAAATAGCAATCCCCAAAATCTGGTGTCCCAGCTGTGGCTAGCCAAGTGTAATACTGTCTGCTGTCTGGCAAAGGATAGATTTTTTTCTCTGGTGAAATTCAATTGCCAAAATAGCAATCCCCTAAATCTGGTGTCCCAGCAGTGGCTGGCCAAGCTTAATATTGTCCGGCAAAGGATATATTTTGTTCTGGGGTTAAATTCAATTGCCAAAATAGCAATACCATAAATCAGTGGTTTCAGTTGTGGCTGGCCAAGTTTAATAGTGTCAGGCAAATGATAGGTGTTGTTCTGGGGTTAAATTCAATTGCCAAAATAGCAATATCGTAAATCTGGTGTCCCAGCAGTGGCTGGCCAAGCTTAATTGTGTCCGTCAAAGGATTTATTATTTTTGGGGTGAAATTCAGTTGCCAAAATAGAAATACAGTAAATCTGGTGTTCCAGCTGTGACTGGACAAGTTCCATAGTGTCCGTCAAAGGATATATTATTTTCTCGGGTGAAATTCAGTTGCAAAAATATAAATGCCGTAAATCTGGTGTTCCAGCTGTGACTGGACAAGTTTCATAGTGTCTGTCAAAGGATATATTATTTTCTGGGGTGAAATTCAGTTGCAAAAATAGAAATACCGTAAATCTGGTGTCCCAGCAGTGGCTGGCCAAGTTTAATAGTGTACGTCAAAGGATTTATTATTTTCTGGGGTGAAATTAATTTGCAAAAATAGAAATACCGTAAATCTGGTGTTCCAGCTGTGACTGGACAAGTTTCATAGTGTCTGTCAAAGGATAAATTATTTTCTGGGGTGAAATTAGGTTGCAAAAATAGAAATACTGTAAATCTGGTGTTCCAGCTGTGACTGGACAAGTTTCATAGTGTCTGGCAAAGGATTTATTATTTTCTGGAGTCAAATTCAATTGTAAAAATAGCAATACCATATATCTGTGGTTTCGGCTGTGGCTGGCCAAGTTTAACAGTGTCCGGCAAAGGGAAGATTTTGTTCTGGGGGAAATTATATTGCCAAAATATCAATCCCCTAAATCTGGTGTCCCAGCTGTGACTGGCCAAGTTTAATAGTGTCTGTCAAAGGATTTATTATTTTCTGGGGTGAAATTCAGTTGCCAAAACAGAAATACAGTAAATCTGGTGTCCCAGCTGTGGCTGCCCAAGTTTAATAGTGTTCCGCAAAGGATCGATAATTTTCTGTGGTGAAATTCAATTGCCAAAATAGCAATCCCCTAAATATAGTGTCCCAGCAGTGGCTGGCCAAGTTTAATATTGTCCGGCAAAGGGTATATTTTGTTCTGGGGTGAAATTCAATTGCCAAAATAGCAATACCATAAATCAGAGGTTTCAGCTGTGGTTGGCCATGTTTAATAGTGTCCGGCAAAGGATATATTTTTTTCTGGGTTGAAATTTAATTGCCAAAATATCAATACTGTAAACCTGGTGTCCCAGCACTGGCTGGCCAAGTTTAATAGTGTCCGTCAAATAATTTATTATTTTCTGCCGTGAAATTCAGTTGCCAAAATATAATTACAGTAAATCTGGTGTTCCAACTGTGACTGGACAAGTTTCACAGTGTCCGTCAAAGGATATATTCATTTCTGTGGTGAAATTCAGTTGCAAAAATAGAAATACTGTAAATCTGGTGTTTCAGCTGTGACTGGACAAGTTTCATAGTGTCTGTCAAAGGATATATTATTTTATGGGGTGAAATTCAGTTGGAAAAATAGAAATACTGTAAATCTGGTGTTCCAGATGTGACTGGACAAGTTTCATAGTGTCCGTCAAAGGATATATTACTTTCTGGGGTGAAATTCAGTTGCAAAAATAGAAATACCGTAAATCTGGTGTTCCAGCTTTGACTAAACAAGGTTCATAGTGTCCGTCAAAGAATATATTATTTTCTGTGGTGAAATTCAGTTGCAAAAATATAAATACTGTAAATCTGGTGTTCCAGCTGTGACTGGACAAGTTTCATAGTGTCTGACAAAGGATATATTATTTTCTGGGGTGAAATTATATTGCCAAAATATCAATCCCCTAACTCTGGTGTCCCAGCAGTGGCTGGCCAAGTTTAATATTGTCCGGCAAAGGATATATTTTGTTCTGGGGTGAAATTCAATTGCCAAAATAGCAATACCATAAATCAGTGGTTTCAGATGTGGCTGGCCAAGTTTAATAGTGTCCGTCAAAGGATAGATGTTGTTCTGGGGTTAAATTCAATTGCCAAAGTAGCAATACCGTAAATCTGGTGTCCCAGCAGTGCCTGGCCAAGCTTAATTGTGTCCGTCAAAGGATTTATTATTTTCTGGGGTGAAATTCAGTTGCCAAAATAGAAATCACAGTAAATCTGGTGTTCCAGCTGTAACTGGACAAGTTTCATAGTGTCCGTCAAAGGATATATTATTTTCTGGGGTGAAATTCAGTTGCAAAAAAGAAATACCGTAAATCTGGTGTTCCAGCTGTGACTGAACATGGTTCATAGTGTCCGTTAATGGATATATTATTTTCTGGGGTGAAATTCAGTTGCCAAAAAGAAATACTGTAAACCTGGTGTCCCAGCACTGGCTGGCTAAGTTTAATAGTGTCCGTCAAATGATTTATTATTTTCTGCCGTGAAATTCAGTTGCCAAAATATAATTACAGTAAATCTGGTGTTCCAACTGTGACTGGACAAGTTTCACAGTGTCCGTCAAAGGATATATTCATTTCTGTGGTGAAATTCAGTTGCAAAATAGAAATACTGTAAATCTGGTGTTTCAGCTGTGACTGGACAAGTTTCATAGTGTCTGTTCAAAGGATATATTATTTTATGGGGTGAAATTCAGTTGGAAAAATAGAAATACTGTAAATCTGGTGTTCCAGATGTGACTGGACAAGTTTCATAGTGTCCGTCAAAGGATATATTACTTTCTGGGGTGAAATTCAGTTGCAAAATAGAAATACCGTAAATCTGGTGTTCCAGCTTTGACTAAACAAGGTTCATAGTGTCCGTCAAAGAATATATTATTTTCTGTGGTGAAATTCAGTTGCAAAATATAAATACTGTAAATCTGGTGTTCCAGCTGTGACTGGACAAGTTTCATAGTGTCTGACAAAGGATATATTATTTTCTGGGGTGAAATTATATTGCCAAAATATCAATCCTCTAACTCTGGTGTCCCAGCAGTGGCTGGCCAAGTTTAATATTGTCCGGCAAAGGATATATTTTGTTCTGGGGTGAAATTCAATTGCCAAAATAGCAATACCATAAATCAGTGGATTTCAGATGTGGCTGGCCAAGTTTAATAGTGTCCGGCAAAGGATAGATGTTGTTCTAGGGTTAAATTCAATTGCCAAAGTAGCAATACCGTAAATCTGGTGTCCCAGCAGTGCCTGGCCAAGCTTAATTGTGTCCGTCAAAGGATTTATTATTTTTTGGGGTGAAATTCAGTTGCCAAAATAGAAATACAGTAAATCTGGTGTTCCAGCTGTAACTGGATAAGTTTCATAGTGTCCGTCAAAGGATATATTATTTTCTGGGGTGAAATTCAGTTGCAAAAAAAGAAATACCGTAAATCTGGTGTTCCAGCTGTGACTGAACAAGGTTCATAGTGTCCGTTAATGGATATATTATTTTCTGGGGTGAAATTCAGTTGCAAAAAGAAATACTGTAAATCTGGTGTTCCAGCTATTCTGCATAAGGTACAAACAAGTCCTGTGGGATCCATACCTGGTTCTTTTTAATTAACGCAAGCTTGCCCACATTGTCTGCGGACAGGCGGCTGCGTTTGTTTGTGATAATGCCACCAGCCATGCTAAACACACGTTCAGACAATACAGTAGCTGCAGGGTAGGTCAGCACCTCCAAGGCGTAAAGGGCAAACTCAGGACATGTGCCCAATTTGATGACCCAGAAGTTGAATGGGGCAGACCCAGTGGCGTAGCTAGAAATGATTAGGCACCACAGCAAATTTTTGAATGGGGGCCCCCTCCCCCAGTAATTTTTGTGCAAACCCCTTCCTTTCATGCCGCCATGCTTGTGGCTACTAAAGATCGCTCTCTCAGACCAGACCCAGCAGCTGTTCCATTCGCTTTCTACACTGTCTATACTGCCACTGTATATAATTTCATTGTATTATACTGTTAGTCCTCCTCCTCCTCGTGGATGGGCCCTTTCTAGGTCACTGCCCCAAAGCAGTTGCTTCCCCTGTAGCTATTCCCCTAGGCAGACCCATCAGTCAGTACGTGTACTGTTCCACCATGTTGCTGAAATGCTGCCTTCTGCTAAGTTGTTCCAGATCTGCTGGTGGTGCAGGTTGTTGTGGCGTGATCACAAAGCTTTTCCACATTTTGCCCATGCTAACCCTGCCTTCTGAGGTTTTGCTGGTGACCCAGCTGCATTGGCAAATTCTTCCTCCTCCTCCTCTGCCTTTAGCTTGTGCTGCTACTGAGTCCCCGGTGTCAGGTGTGAATGTCATCAGCAGCGTGTCTACTAGCGAGCTCATCTTCCTATTACACTCCAGTGAGGGAATTAAGGACGGCACGTTGTCCTTGTAACGGGGATGCAGCAGGGTGGCCACTCAGTAATTAGTAAAAGTTAGAATGTGGCAGTAACTGGACAGTCGTTGTGCAGGCACTGCAGCATGTAGTCGCTCAAGTGTGCCAGGCTGCCCAGAGGAAAGGACAATCTATCCTTTTTTAAGGGAGGTATATTGTCTGTGTCCTCCGTATCCCCCAACATTCCTCCTACTCCTCTTCCTCATCCTCCAGAGCTGTGCCCTGGCTGGACAATTGTGTTCCAGGCCAGGGCCTATGTTCGTGCAGATACCCACCATCCAAGCCACTTGTATTTGGTTGGCCTTAAGTTAAGGATAAGGTGTGTATATAGTTTTGTTTGTTTATATAGTAAGTTTAGCTGCATTATAGTTTTTTTAATATGTTTTTAAGAACATTTGTAAATAGTTTGTTAATGGTTTGAGTAAAAGGGGGTGGGGGTGTTGTGTTTGTTTGATTTACTGAATTGATTTTCACTGTCTGGTGTTGAGGAATTTCTGCACTCCAAATTCAGCACATGAGGCAGGCAGGGGTTGTGTGTCAAACCGGCTAGGCCCAGACCTGCTAGTATATTTCGCCCATTAGCGCACAACACCAGGCCGGGCTGGAGGCTCAGTGGCACCAACCAATGGTCAGTCTGTTGTTCCATGCCTGTCCACAGCTCCTGCGCGGTGCAGGGTTTGTCCCACAAACACACAAGTTTTAAAACAACCTGCTGTCATTTCCCCCTGGCTGTGCTGTTGTGGGTGGTGAAGGTGTTACGCTTAGTGGATGAGGAAGAGGTAGAGGAGGAGGAAGCCGAGGAGGAGGAGGAGGAGGTAACAGGATACAAAGAGAAATGCCCAGCAATCCTCGGGGGCGGAAGGACATTCTCAAAAATGCTATCCGCCTTTGGGCCAGCCGCTATATTTAACAACTGTGTTGTTGGTTATGTTGACGTTGCCACAGATAGCGTTGCGCAGTGCACACCTGATTTTGTCCGCCACTTGGTTGTGCAGGGAAGGGATGGCTCACCTGCAAAAGTAGCGGCGGCTGGGATACACGTACTGTGGGATAGCCACTGCCATAAGGTTTTTAAAACTGTCCACCAGACAGAATGACAGCATTTCAAGGGACCAGGAAGTTTGAAAAAAGGCACTCAGAGCCATGGGTAGAGGGGGACTTCCTCTTTCTATTTCTTTTTCTCTCCAGTGTTTGGGAGATGGACAGCTGATAGCTGAACACTTCCATGGGATTTGGTGCAGATGCGTGGTGGCGTTGCTGCCACATCCTCTGTTTGCTGGGTGACAGGTGCCACTATCACTTACTTGGGCTCAAGTTTAGAATGTTTATTTATTATTTTTCTGTATTTTATTTTAAGTCATTTCCCTATCTACATTTGTTTGCAGGGCATTTACCTACATTTTGCGGCCTTTTGCAGCCCTCTAGTACTTTCCAGGGCTATTTTATAGCCATTTAAGTGCCCAAAAGTTCGGGTCCGGGTTCAGGGTGAAATTCGGGTCGAGTTCGGATACCAAACCCAAACTTTTTCGTGAAGTTCAGCCGAACTTCTCGAACTCGAACATCCAGGTGTTCGCTCAACGCTACTGATGACGCAACGATTTGTAACAGGGTTGATGTTCCTGGAGGGATACACCAAATGGTAAAGGATTTAGGAAAACTAGAGAAATGGTCAAAAATTTGGTAACTAAAATTTAATGTCGATAAGTGCAAGATAATGCACCTGGGGCGTAAAAACTCAAGAGCAGAATATAAAATCAGTGATACAGTACTAACCTCAGTATCTGAGGAAAGGGATTTAGGGGTCATTATATCAGACGACCTAAAGGTGGGCAGACAATGTCATAGAGCAGCAAGTAATTCCAGCAGACTGCTTGGGTGTATAGGAAGAGGCATTAACAGCAGGTGCTCCTGCTGCTCTACAGAGCACTAGGGAGACCTCATTGGGAGTATTGTGTGCAGGACTGGAGACAAGATCTGCAGAAGGATATTCAGAGAAGTGCTACTAAACTAGTCCATGTACTGCAGGACAAAACTTACCAGGAAAGGTTAGACCTTAACATGTATAGCTTGGAAGTAAGAAGAGACAGAGGGGATATGATAGAAACTTTTAAATACATAAAGGGAATCAACACGGTAAAGGAGGAGAGAATATTTAATAGAAGAGAAACTGCTACTAGAGGACATAGTTTAAAATTAGAGGGGCAAAGGTTTAAAAGTAATATCAGGAAGTATTACTTTACTGAGAGAGTAGTGGACGCATGGAATAGCCTTCCTGCAGAAGTGGTAGCTGAAAATACAGTGAAGGAGTTTAAGAATGCATGGGATAGGCATAAGGCCATCCTTCATATAAGATAGGGCCAGGGGCTATTCATAGTATTCAGTATATTGGGCAGACTAGATGGGCCAAATGGTTCTTATCAGCCGACACATTCTATGTTTCTATGTTTCTATGAAACCAAGGTTGAACCTTTTGTCCATAATTTCAAAAGATATGTTTGGCACAAAAACAACACTGCACATCACCAGAAGAACCCCATCCCCACAGTGAAGCATGGTGGTGGCAGCATCATGCTTTGGGGCAGTTTTTCTTCACCTGGAATTGGAGCCTTAGTTAAGATATCGGGAATTATGAACAGTTCCAAATACTAGTCAATATTGGCACAAAACCTTCAGGCTTCTGCTAGAAAGCTGAACATGAAGAGGAACTTCATCTTTCAGCATGACAACAACCCAACGCATCAATTCAAATCAACAAAGGAATGGCTTCACCAGCAGAAGATTGAAGTTTTGGAATGGCCCAGGCAGAGCCGAGACCTGAATCCGATTGAAAATCTGTGGGGTGATGTGAAGAGGACTATGCACAGGAGACGCCCTCACAATCTGACAGATTTGGAGGGTTTTTGCAAAGAAGAGTGGGCAAATCTTGCCAAGTCAAAATGTGGCATGCTGATAGACTCAAACCCCAAAAGACTGAGTGCTGTAATAAAATCAAAAGGTGCTTCAACAAAGTATTAGTTTAAGGGTGTGCACACTTATGCAACCATATTATTTTATTTTTATATTTTTTCTTCCCTCTACCTAAAAGATTTCAATTTGTTTTTCAATTGAGTTGTACAGTTTATAGGTCACATTAAAGGTGGGAAAAGTTCTGAAATGATTGAACTCACAGCTTCTACATCACAGCTACACTATACAGCTACATAGCCAGCTAGTAACAAAATAAATAAAATAGGAGACTTCTACTGTAGGGGAATACTTACTACTAGTAAGTATTCATATAGAGTAGAAGTCTCATATTTTAATTTTTTCTAGTTACTGGCTATGCAGCTACATAGTGTAGTGGTTAAAGTTCTGGGCTGTGATGTTTTGCTGCAAGTTCAAATATTGGGGCACATTTATTAGACGCCGGTCTTAATAAAGCCCTAAGCTGGCGGTGGATCCGCCGGAGTTATGAAGATGGGCCGGCCTCTCCATTATTTTGATGCATCAGGCTTCCGAGCTGTCTTACATTTAGACCTTTTTCTACGCCTGCAACAGCAGGGCAAAGTCGCAGATTGTGGTGCAACTAAACATTGTTCTCATCTTGAGCTATAATGTTTTTTTCCTGTGGATTTTGTTCTCTTTTTTAAAAAAAAAATTTATGCACTGTTTTTCCTTACTGTAGCTTGTTGTTGATCTGACTGGGTGAGAAGCTTTTATGCCTAAGTTATTCACATACATTGCTCTGTTTACTAGACTGTAACGTTTACTAGACTGTAACGTTTTATATGGAGTAGCAGATAGATTTCAACTTTGATAATAGACAAAGAGGTTGTTCGGCCTTGGTGCCACAACACTTGTGCTATGGCCCTTTGCTCCTGAACATAATATTGAAGAATCACCTGTCCATGGTCCCTTTACTGCTTTGTTTCTGGCTGCCTCTGAACCTATAGGACCAGAAAGCCGCTGGTTAGAATCACAGACCTCATTAGTCACAGTAGCTGAAATGTTAAATCACAGCAGTGATGCACCATCCAAGGTTCTGAGACTGCTGAGGCCTGTGATTAGCCACAGCTGTCACGAGACCCAGCCACTTCCTGGTCCTCCAAGGACCGAAAGCAGGTTAGTCTTCTTTTTTATGCTCAGAAGCTCAGAAGAAAATGACCTAAGTCTGCCAGAATCATTATGGCTATTTTAACAAATTGTAGTTTTATTGTTAAAGCCTGGAAGCTAAGAAGAAAATGACTTAAATCTGCCATTATCTTAAGTACAAAATTTTATTATTGCACTGTTACAGGAAACCGACTTCAGGGTCTCACATATTCGTAAACTGTCCCATCTGCTATATGACAAGTGGTACCATAGTTCCTCTCCTAGATCGACTACATGGGGGTCAGCATAGCCATCATTAGGAATGTGAGTTTTACTTTTATGATAAGGGCAGATATATCTTCCATAAAGGGAAACTGGGGAACTAACTTGTGATGATAGGCAACGTCAATATGCCTAACACAGGGCAGACAGAGTGGCTGAAGCCATTATTAGAAAGGCTCTCTACTTTTGGGGATGGCTTGTTCTGGCTGGACAGTGACTTAAATATTGCATTAAATCCAACACTTGATACCTAATCTGGCTAATCTGCTCTGTTAGCTAGGAATCTCCATCATTTTTAAGAGATATTTGGTGGTAACTGGATTGGTGGTTACTTGGAGAACAATACATCCTACAGATAAGGACTTCTCGTACTATAAGGTTATTCACTACTCATATTGAAGGTTGGATTATATACCTGTATATCAGGCACCAGTTTTCCTAGACATTAAACTTGTTGGTATGGCCAAACCTGAGTTTATCTGTAGATATGAATTTTTACAACTTTTAATATAAACATATTTCCAAACATTGTACCGAAGCAATGACTAAATGTACCAATTAACACCTAAAAAAATTAAACACTAAAACAGCCCCATCACAATTTTACCATTTTTACTGAAACATTGAATAATTCATCATCTTGCTACTGTATATTATAGACAAAAAAACACGAAACCTGAAAGCACCAGAAAATCCAGAAAATTGCATTTTATGCATATTAATTTACCTATAGATTATGAAATTATTCCAACTTTTATTGGTTATTTCTTGTAGAGATTTTTTGATTTCCTTATTCCTCAGACTGTATATAATGGGATTGATGAGTGGAGTAAATACAGTATACAGCAGGGATAGAAGTTTACTAAGGTTTAGGGTTTGTCCTTTTTTGGGGGAAAGATAAACACTCAATAAAGTAACGAAAAATATGGAGACCACCAAGAGGTGGGAGCTACAGGTGGAGAAGGCTTTCTGTCTACTGATATTGGACTCGAACCGTAAGATGGTGACAATAATATTAATATAAGATATTATAATTATTGTAATGGGGATAAAGAGTGCTAGGAAACATATAAGGAAGTCCTCTAACTCAATTGTGTAAGTACTAGAACAGGCAATTTCTACTAAAGGAACAAGATCACAGAAAAAATGGTCAATGATATTTGTTCCACAAAACGCCAGCATCGATAAGGTTAAGCTGTCAGTAAATGCAATGAAAAAACTTAACACACAACAGATGATGGTCAATATCACACAATGGGTCTTTGTCATGATAGAGGAGTAACGGAGGGGATTACAGATGGCCACATATCTGTCATAAGACATCACTGTGAGGATAAAACATTCAAACACTCCTGAGGCACTGAAGAAATAAAACTGAGTCACACAACCAATAACACTGATGGTTCCTCCATTATTCAGTAGGATGTAGAGCATATTTGGGACAATATCTGTGGTCAATAAGATGTCACTGATGGACAGTTGTGAGATGAAGAAGTACATTGGGGTGTGAAGGTTCCTGCTGGTGGACACCAGGGTGATGATCAGGAGATTTGCAGATATCGTTCCACAGTAAATCACAAAGATAAGACAGAACAGGACCATATTTGAATCTTGGCTGCTTTGAAATCCTAAAAGGAAAAACTGATTGTTCACAGTCAGATTATTATCCTGAAACGATAGAAAGAACAAAAACATATATATAAAGGTATAAAGGTATACAACAGGTGGAAACATCACATGGGTCCATCCATAAATTCTGTGCAGATATATAAAGAAGAAAAATTCCATTAAAAAATACTCCATCATCTATCCCTCACCAAGAACCCCCCACTCCACAGCAGTTTTTTCCACTATCTCTGAAAACAATTTTTTTCCCATATAATGAAAAAAAATCAAAAGGGTTGTGTAACTATGGGGATGGTGTGATAGGGGCTTGAACATCCCCCCCCCCCCTCCTCCTCCTCCCTCCTTGCACAGACCTGCAAAGGGAAGCATATTTACCTGTCTCCCTGCTTCTTCTCTTCCTGACCTCGGCTACTCTACTGCACTCCCAGGATGTAAGTTTCTGTTTCAACACCACTGCAGCCCATCGCGGGCTGCAGCAGTGACCTGTTTCTCTTGCGCCATGTCAAATGGTCATTTGACACAAATGGAGTAGGTCACCAGTGTGTTCAGGGATTGTCTGCAGCAGCCTGTTCTGGCGAAAGAGAGAAGGAGCGCTGGGAAGCAGATACTCTAAGTATGATTCTCTTCTCAGGTCTGCCCAAGAAGGAACAGGAGGTGTTGCCAAACTATCTAGAATTTTTGCAGATCCCCACAGACTTTTAATTGTAGAACAGCACCACAGACCATGCATCAAGTCTGCCTCACTCTTCCCACACTTCAGGCATTTCTTGACTGTAATTTAGGATATGTTTCTCAAAAGGAATGTTAAATGTCCTTTAAGCCCTAACCAAATGTTCCTCATAATATCAGAGGTAGTGACCTTAGCCATAGCCAACCTTGTAATATACATCTCTCCACCACCTACTTGGGCACTTGAGTGTTCTCTACAACATCTCGTAGGTATGTTAATTCTATACTTTCTTTGCATGCTACTAGGAACTTTCTTTTTATAAACCATTGATTATGTATTCTCGTTGACTGAAAGCCAAGAACCATCCATGGTCCCCCTCCAACCTTAACATCTACACTACTTGCAAAAAATGCTGAAATTGGTGGAATTGTTACTTCACTGGTGCAAATTATTTAAGATTGCTAGCTCGGGAATCTGCACTGCATCCAACAAACTATTGGCAAAATATTTCCGGTATAAGATACTTCACTTATTGGGAATTTCGATCACTGATAGTTGGTGTATGCTGGTACATCAATAGTGACTGTGTTTTTCTTAGGTGTGTTTCAACAGAAGGAAGGAGCTCTGTCACCTGATCGACATCCCTATGATATGATTGATGGTTGCAGTTGCTCTATTAGAGGTAGGACCTAATGGTCTGCCTTCAGTGCTACAGTGACAAACATAATAATTCCTAATACAAAGCATCGCAATGTATTACATTAGAGATAGAAAAATGCAAACTCAAAGTCCTCCATGCAGTTTACAAAAGAAAAGGTTGGGTCCATCCTTACCCGTACTTCAATTTGGTTAAAGAGCTTATCTAGGTATACATTTGTCCCTTTCCATATGCTTCACCCGCCAGGCCCTGCAGCGTGTATTGCTGCTACTTTTTCTGTCTTGATCCGGCGAGGGAGAGGGATCACGTGACTGGGCCCTCTGGGGAAACTGGATATCCTCTGATGTCACAACCAGGCCTCCCATGATGCCCTCTGTCAGCATCACCAGTTAAATGGTTGTGATGTCAGACCAATGGGATCTTAATCCACAAGCAGGGTAGAAAAAGTCCACTGCTTGTAGGAAACAATATTTGGAGGAGGTAGCAAGTGGATGGTGAATGGTGTCATGGCAGAGTATTTGGCCCAGGGAAGGGTGGAGTAGGCATTTCAATTACTGGGGGAAGAGCGAAAAAAATTCCAAATGGGGTTAATTTATAAAACAAAAAAAAAAAAAAACACAATTCCGCCACATTTTTATGAGTTTTGTTTTTACAGGATT
The DNA here is from genome assembly GCA_033119425.1 of Bufotes viridis. Classification (NCBI taxonomy): domain Eukaryota; kingdom Metazoa; phylum Chordata; class Amphibia; order Anura; family Bufonidae; genus Bufotes; species Bufotes viridis. Next base: position 10,639,636 of record CM065590.1, read on the forward strand.
TCCTATGGAGTAATATTGACTTTTTATTCTATTTTAATAATGGAAAAAAAAAAAAAACTTTGGAAAAAAACTATTTTTTTCTTTACAACGCTATATTCTGACTCCCATAACTTTTATGTCTATGAAGTTGTGTGAGGGCTATTTTTTTTGTGGGCAATCTTTAATTTTCATTAATACCCTTTTATGGTGTGTATGACCTTTTGATTACTTTTTATAAAAAAAAAATTGTGGCAGGTGAAGCGACCATATTGTCCATATTGGCTTTTTTTTCCATTATGCTGTTTGTCTTATGGGATAAATATTTTTATATTTTAAGGTGTTTTTGCACTCAGCATTACAACAAATCTGCATCTTAAATACACCAAAAAGTGGTATATATTTTTAAATAAATGACCCTCTACAGTATGTTCTTAGGGAATCCTGCCACAGACAGGCTCTCCATAGGAACTAAGTTGTGGCAGCTTCGGATCATTCATCAGGACCGAGGCTGCAGCAAATTTCATCCCTGATCCTCACTAGGAAGAGCTGATGCATGGCCAGGAGCGCGAACTCCTGGTTTTTAACATCAGAGATGCTGTGGTCACATTTGACGATAGCATCTGAGGGTTAAAATGTGTGTTATAAACGTTATCATTAATTGCATACATTAATCCTGGGTGCTTGCTTTTTAATACAGCAGGCACCCGGTGGCTACAGTACCCACTAACCTTGCAAGCAGGCACCATCTTTAAAGTCCCGACCAACAGAGAATATAGGCGTAAGACAGTCGCGAACAGGTTAATGACTAATTTCCCAATTATCTGAGATCCTGAGACGTCATGATCTCAGAAAATTAGAAAATGAGTCCAATTACAGTTATTATTCAAAAAAAGTTATTTTTTAATTCAGAAATGTTGGTCTACAGAAAAGTTTGTTCAGTATATGCACTCAGTACTTGGTCAGGGCTCCTCTTGTATGAATTACTGTATCTGTGCGGCATAGAACGGAGGTGATCACCCTGTGGCACTTCTGAGGTGTTGTGGAAAACCAGTTTGCTTTGAGAGCGGCCTTCAGCTAGTCTGCATTGTTTGGTCTGATGTCCATTATCTTCCTCTTGACAATACCTTGTAAATACTCTGTGGTGTTTAGGTCAGGTGAGTTTGCTGGCCAATACAGCACAGTGATACCAGGTATTGGTACGTTTCCCGCTGGAAAATGAAATCAGCATCTCCATAGAGCTTATCAGCAGAGAGAAGCATGAAGTGCCATAAAATTTTTTGGTAGATGGCTGCGCTGACTTTGGACTTGATATACCGTAACACAGTGGACCAACTACAGCAGACAACATGGCTCCCCAAACCATTAGTAACTGTAGAAACAACAATGGACCTCAAACAACTTGGACTGTGTGCCTGTCCACTCTTCCTCCAGACTCTGGAGCTCAGAGCAACAGTTCAGTCCTTTTTGGCCTTAGCCCAGGTAAGACGTTTCTGACGTTGCCTCTCGGCCATGAAGTAGCTTGACGCAAGGAATATGGCAGTTGAAGCCCATGTCTTGGATAGATCTGTATTTGGTGGCTCTTGAATCAATGACTCCAGCTGCAGTCCACTCCTTCTGAATCTTAAATGGCTTTATTTTTACAATCCTTTCAAGGCTGCTATTATCCTTGTTGCTTGTGCATCTTTTTCTACCACACTTTTTCCTTTCACTCAATTTTCCATTAATATGCTTCAGTACAGCACTCTGTGAACAGCCAGCCTCTTTAGCAACGACCTTTTGTGGCTTCAGGGCAACTGTCCAGCCAGTAGTCTTTCACATGATTGTGTGTGTCTAATAAACCAGACTGAGGAACTATTTAAAGCCATTAAAGCCAAATATTCAAATTTTCTGAGATCCTGACTTTTGGGTTTCAGTTTCCACACGGTCACAATTTCATTTTATTTATTTTTTTCAAATTCATGTAGCAGCATTTATACGTAATTACTGCAGCAATACCCACGGTATGGCAATCTACCTGTGTGTGTGTTAAGTTGAAATTGAATGTCAAGCCTCAATCATCCGTTCTCCATTTATGTATTTTCAGTTTCCATACGGTCACCATTTTTTTATTTTTTATTGTGGACTGATTATATTCAAACTGCATATATACAGGTTTACTACATCAATACACAGGGTGGTGCACAACATTATCTGAGAGGCCCAAAAACATCCAGGCTACAGGAGGTTTCCAGACAAATGATCCAGAGCCAGAATGTGGGTAGTAGCAGCACCAACTATCCAGCCAGGAGTAATAGTAGTATTGTTAGTAGTAGTAGTAGTAGTAGTAGGCCGCAATTGCCCCTGCTGGCTTCAAAAAGGCACAAAATTGCAGTTGAGAAGAAAGAGGATGAGATTGTGGATTGGATTTGCTCACTCCTCCTCTCAGTGACAGCAGGATGCTGTGGAGGTGACTTGAGAGATGGAGCCAGGGGCACAGGGTTCTTCCTGCTCCTTTTAGCCTCAACAATGGCTTTCAGTGGTGTCTTCCCAGTCTTTACAGCCTCTTCCTAGTGGAGCAACTTCCTTTTTTCTAAGAAATGGCAGATAGTCAAAACAGTCTCCATGTTGACAACTTGTGTAAGAGCCCTCACTGGTTGGGCTGCCAAGAGAAAGAAGTTGGGAAGGGGCTGGTGACCCCAGGGTCAGTTTCAGTGTACTTACTTTGCACACAGTTGAAATATGTTTGGAGGGTGGTTAACTTGGTTACATTTTATTTTTTCTTTTATTTTTTTTTAGGACGGGTTAAATTTCATGAGGTGGCATATATATGTGATTGCTGCATCAATACAGAAATTTTCTCACAGTCCAGGTAGGTCGAATGCGATCAATAGACCTCTCCTTACTGCAGGAGCCCTTAACACTGTGTGTGTTTAAACATCATCTGCCTCCAAGAAGGGACAATTTTTGGAAGCTTTGGAATATATAAAAGCATCACACATGTGCCGGCACAATGTGTTTCTAAACACGATGTATGTTAAAACTGTCAAATGTACGTTTTCCCCATTGCTATGTATGTCAGTGTCCCTCAGACATCATTTAATATTGATGTAATTGCCTTCCAGAGCTTGGGGAGAGGAAGAGAAACAAATTCATAAAAAATAAAAAGAAAGAGATAACAAGTTTTCCTGGAAAAAATTGGAGTCCTAGGAGGTTAGGAGTGGTTATATAACAACTTTCAGTGCAATTGAAGCAACTTCAGTTCGGTCTGAACTTTTTCAAAAACTGTACTAGAAACAAACCTCGACTGGTTTGCTCATCTCTACCCAGGAGGTTAACAGTATACATAAAATGGCTTCAAGAAATTGAGAAAATACATTTTTGAACCCTACCATGCACATGAAAAGCAACTCTCAAAGAGTACCTGACCTAAAAAGTCCAAAACATATCCTTACATTTAGGCCTCTTTTACACGGGCGTTCCGGATTTGCTCCGGATGCGTCCCGGGTGAATTGCGGAAAACCTGCGTGAGTGCGCACGCAATTTCAGTCAGTTTTGACTGCGATTGCATTGCGTTGTTAATTTTTTTCCGTGCGAGTGCAATTCATTTTGCACGCACGGAAAAAAAACTGAATGTGGTAACCCGATACCGGACCTGAATCACATGGTGAGTGTGATGATGTCACCGAAGGTCTTTTTCCAGCTAGGTCCTGCAAGAAGAATAAAGAAGATGAGCCCGGCTGCACGATCAAGTGGATGAGGTGAGTAACATTTTATTTATTTTGAACCCCACAATGGATCTTTTACTTAGCATTCTAAATTAAAGAATGCTATTAATTTCTATTATAACCATATTATAATAGAAAATAATAAAGTAAATGGGGTCCCGGGTAGCTGATCCCTTATCTCCTTAGCAACCATGCGAGAAAATTGCACCGCATCTGCACTTGCTTGCGGATGCTTGTGATTTTCATGCAGCACCATTCATTTCTTTGGGGCTTGCATTGAGTGAAAAATGCAGAATGCATGAAAATCACCGCTCATGTACACAGGCCCATTGAAGTTATTGGGTCCGGATTCACCTCACGCATTGCACCCGCGTGGAATTCTCGCCCGTGTAAAAAGTGGCCTTATGATTTTTCTCCCTCGTCTTGTTTTATTTTTTTATGTTTACGAAAAGGACAAAAGGTAAAAACTGTACTGGGAGGATTTATAATGAGGGGGCAATCTAAAGTAAGTTTTTCTTGAGGCTCTGCTGGCGTACTTTTGTTTGATAAATTTGTCTCTTCCTTAGGGCTCATTCAGATGACTGTCGTGTTTTGCGATCCACAAATTGCGGATCTTCAAAAGAGGGATGCCGCTCGCATGCGTTCTGCAATGTTGGCCCATTAAAGAAATGCCTTTTCTTGTCCCCAAAATGGACAAGTATGGGACATGTTCTATTTTTTTGAGGGGCCATAAAACACAGCAACATAACAGGGTGTGCTGTCTGCATCTTTTGTGGCCCCATTGAATTGTATGGGTCCGCACTCGTTCCACAAAATTGTAGAACGGATGCGGACTCATTCATATGGTCATGTGAATAAGCCCTTAATTCTAACACTTTTGTGTACAAAAGCTACTCCAGTTTTCTTTCTTCACCCAAGTGCAACTTTTTTCTGCAGCTTTAAAAAAAAAAAAAAGTATCAGTGATAAACCTGCTGTAAAACTCATTAACATAGCGAACTGTGTCCACCCTCCCACCCATATTTAAAACTGGCCTGAGTGGTGTAAAAATGCAATAATTAGAAACATTTTTGCCCAAGTGATCCCAAAAAGTTTGCAAAAGCTCCAACTTTTTGATGACAGAATTCTGGAATGAAAGCATGATGAATCAGGGCCTAAATGTGAATTTGGTCCCAATCTGTTTTCTATTCTTGGGCTGATTTCCCGTGCAGTGTAAAATAGTTTGATCCACAACAAAATCCGTATATGTAACTGTCATATCTTGACACATATCTTGAAATATGAAAATGCCCACCAGAAAGATTTGAAAATGTGCAGTCGGCCTAAAAACTGCTGTGAATTTTAAACTCCGGTTGTGAATAGGGTTTTGCACAAGTGCAGATCTCACACCCAAAATTCTACAAGTCACAATTAGTGTTGAGCAAATCGTAGTATCCAAAGTGAACTTAGATCTGAATTTCAGGAAAGCCAAACTTTCTCAAGCTTCATGGTAATGAATTGATTTTCCTGAAATGGCAGTTAAAAAACAAAAAACAAACAAAAAAAAATTACCTCACCATTTGCATGTGAAGAGCCTATCTTGATTAAAGATACCGCTCAAAATATGGTCTTGATGACATCATTACGTTACAGTGCGAGATTTCACGTGGTGTCTTCAATCAAGATGGTGACATCAGGCTGTTCGCGATCAAATTGACAAGGTGAGTTTTTTTTTTTTAAATGATTAACCCCTGAAAGCTCTCATTTATAATCTCAGATTCCGTGACCAGCGATGAACACAGAATCTGAGGAGTTCAATGATGAAAGGGTTGGCGCAATCGCAGTTCCCCGTCATTGCGCCCGTTACTTACAAATAAATGCGCTTAGTGATGAAGTAATTTGTCACAAAACACAAAATGTCTCTAGTCGAGATAGGTAAACCCAGCCATGCGTCTCCTAACACTTACCTCAGAAATGTTCATCTTCCTTCTCCTTCTGATAAAAATGAATGCGTTCTCTCAATACTGGTCTGAGGTAATCAGAAGTATGAGTACAATGACATCATGGAGGTAAACGGAGCTTCGTACAGGAGCATGTGGAGAGGAAATGTAAAGGTTTCATATGCAATTGACTGGCTTCATATAAAAGCAGAAGACAAGGCCAAGGAGGAAAACAAGTCTGCAGGGATCTTTGCACTGGTGACTCATGTGTGAAAAAAAAAAAGACTCTAATAATGAAATATAAAAATAAAACTGCAGGTAATTAGTGACCAAAATACACAGAACAATTCATTAGGACAAAAAGAGAATCAAATCTACGAACCTATAGTCAAGTTTAACATACTGCCTAAAATAATAGTACTACTATCACTACCACTACTATTACTACTACTATCACCACTACTATCACCACTACTATCACCACTACTACTAATACTACTACTATTGCTACCACCAGTGGCGTGCCCAGGGGGGGGCGGGGCGGTTCGCCCCGGGTGCCGGCTGTCAGGGGGGTGCCAGGGAGAGGGACTGACAGGGGGGAACGGGGAAGCGCTCAGCGCTCCCTCCTGTCATTCCCTTGTAGCGTGACCGAGCTCTGTCAGGTCCGGGTACAGAGAGCATCTGTCTCCTGTACCCGGCCGGACTGACAGGAAGTGCGCACACAGCTTGCGCTTCCAGTGAGTCAGCCCGGGTACCGGAGACAAAAGCTCCTGTACCCGCCGCAATGCTCGGCCACGCTACAGCAAAGGTAGGGAGGGGAGGGGAGCGGAGGGGAGGGGAGCGCAGGGGAGAGGAGTGCAGGGGGGGATCAGAAAGAACATGACAAGAGGGGGGGTCAGAAAGAACATGACAAGATTTGGGGGGGGAGGGGTGATCAAAATGGGGGATCAGAAAAACATGACAAGATGGGGGGATCAGAAAAAGCATGACAAGATGGGGGAAGTATGACAAATTACTATGTGGGGGCACTACTGTGTGGTTGGGGGTGTGGGGACACTACTGTGTGGGGGGCAATGTGGCGGACACTACTGTGGGGGCAGTATGGGGGACACTACTGTGTGGGGGACACTACTGTGTGGGGACAGTGTGGTGGACAATACTGTGTGGGGACAGTGTGGGGATACTACTGTGTGGGGGCAGTGTGGGGACACTACTGTGTGTGGGGGCAGTGTGACGGACACTACTGTGTGGGGGCAGTGTGGCGGACACTACTGTGTAAGGGGCAGTGTGGGGAACACTACTGTGTGGGGGCAGTGTGGCGGACACTACTGTGTAGGGGCAGTGTGGGGACACTACTGTGCGAGGGGCAGTGTGCGGGGCAGTGTGGCGGACACTACTGTGTAAGGGCAGTGCGGGGACACTATTGTGTGAGGGGCAGTATGGCGGACACTCTGTGTGTGGGCAGTGTGGCGGACACTACTGTGTAGGGGGCAGTGTGGGGAACACTACTGTGTAGGGGCAGTGTGGTGGACACTACTGTGTATAGGGGCAGTGCGGGGGACACTATTGTGTGAGGGGCAGTATGGCGGACACTACTGTGTGTGGGCAGTGTGGCGGACACTACTGTGTGGGGGCAGTGTGGGGAACACTACTGTGTGGGGGCAGTGTGGCAGACACTACTGTGTAGGGGCAGTGTGGGGAACACTACTGTGTGGGGGCAGTGTGGAAGACACTACTGTGTGAGGGGCAGTGTGGGGACACTACTGTGTGGGGGCAGTGTGGCAGACACTACTGTGTAGGGGCAGTGTGGGGAACACTACTGTGTGGGGGCAGTGTGGCGGACACTACTGTGTAAGGGGCAGTGTGGGGGACACTACTGTGTGGGGGCAGTGTGGCGGACACTACTGTGTGGGGGCAGTGTGGGGACACTACTGTGTGGGGGCAGTGTGGGGACACTACTGTTTGGGGGCAGTGTGGGGACACTACTGTGTGGGGGCAGTGTGGCGGACACTACTGTGTGGGGGCAGTGTGGGGACACTATTGTGTGGGGGCAGTGTGGGGACATTACTGTGTGGGGGCAGTGTGGCGGACACTGCTGTGTGGGGGCAGTGTGGGGACACTATTGTGTGGGGGGCAGTGTGGGGACACTACTGTGTGAGGAACAGTGTGGCAGACACTACTGTGTAAGGGGCAGTGTGGGGAACACTACTGTGTGGGGGCAGTGTGGCGGACACTACTGTGTAAGGGCAGTGTGGGGGACACTACTGTGTGGGGGGCAGTGTGGCGGACACTACTGTGTGGGGGGCAGTGTGGGGACACTACTGTGTGGGGGCAGTGTGGGGACACTACTGTTTGGGGGCAGTGTGGGGACACTACTGTGTGGGGGCAGTGTGGCGGACACTACTGTGTGGGGGCAGTGTGGGGGACATTATTGTGTGGGGGCAGTGTGGGGGACATTACTGTGTGGGGGCAGTGTGGCGGACACTGCTGTGTGGGGGCAGTGTGGGGACACTATTGTGTGGGGGCAGTGTGGGGACACTACTGTGTGAGGAACAGTGTGGCGGACACTGCTGTGTGGGGCACTACTGTGTTGGGGACACTAGTGTGTGGGGAAATTACTATATGGGGGCAGCGTGAGAGGCGTTGCTATTGGGGAGGCATTGTAGGGGCAATTCTATTATTTCTGGGGATAATAATAGGGTATTATTATTACTGGGGGCAATCTAGGAGACATTATAACCTCTGTAGACACTATAGGGACATTTGGGGTCATTTATCAACCTGGTGTACAGTAGAACTGGCTTAGTTGCCCCAGCAGCCAATCAGATTCCACCTTTCATATTTGACAGCTCTTTAGGAAATCCAGTTCTACTTTACATCAATTTGATAAATGACCCCAATTATGTCTATTAGGAGGTTGATGGAAAAACTGAGAAATCTAACGTGTCTGTGTCACTAACTCTGCAGAGACGAAATGCGACTGAAATAATGTGTCTTGGCGGTCTGGGTCTAACGAAGGAGAAGAGGAAAGAGAAGGTCTACATGACAGGAGATGTCCCTGATGTAAGAGGTATGTGCCCAAGTAATGGGGGGGGAGGGGTGCCAGAGAAAGGACCCGCCCCGGGTGCCAAAAACCCTGGGCACGCCACTGGCTACCACTACTATTACTACTACTATCACCATTATTACCATTGCTACCACTACTCTTACTACTTTTACTACTAGAGATGAGCGAATCGAAGCTGACAAAGTGGAATTCGTTTAGAATTTCAGGAAAATTTTGATTTGCAACTAATGCAAATTTCCTCGCACTTTGTGGTAACAAATCACAATTTTCCTAAAATGGGGGTTACATGTGTGAGGACAGAGGACATGGGGCAAGGAACTCTGGGAAGGCGGGATCACCCAGATTGACATGCCTGCATGCAGCCAATCAGCAGCCAGCCAGCCCTGTGATGTCGCAGCTCTATAAATATGGCGGCCATCTTACAGTCAGACATTTTTCAACGTTCAGAGTGCAGGGACAGACATGGTTAGGCGCTAGGGACAGCGAGTGGAAAAACGATTGTGGAAAAAAATAGACAGAAAAAAACGATTTATCAGTGCAGGGAAAGGATAGGGAGGAATCATTCCACAGCATTCTAGTGCAGGGAGAGACGTCAGAAGGTTCTAGAGACATTGATAGAAAAGTGAGTTACAAGTAACATAGTAACATAGTATGTAAGTCCGAAAAAAGACATTTGTCCATCCAGTTCGGCCTGTTTCCTACAAGTTGATCCAGAGGAAGGCAAAAAAACCCTGTAAGGCAGAAGCCAATTTTCCCCACTTAAGGGGAAAAAATTCCTTCCCGACTCCAATCAGGCAGTCAGAATAACTCCCTGGATCAACGACCCATCTCTAGTAGCTGTAGCCTGTAATATTATTACACTCCAGAAATACATCCAGTCCCCTCTTGAATTCCTTTATTGTACTCACCATCACCACCTCATCAGGCAGAGAGTTCCATAGTCTCACTGCTCTTACCGCAGGGAAAGTGCAGGGAAAGATTATTTGGGGATCCAAATAGTCATTAGACAGCTCTGTCATTCCAGCTTTTTGTTATTGGGCTGCAAGTGTTATGTTTAAAAGCCTTTAGTGGCTTATATCTTAGTATCTTATTCATTACTGCAAGAAAAATATATTCTCAGGTCACTTCTGCATTTATTTCTGGTGAAAGCATATAGTGGCGTATTTCAGTAAAAAAACTAAAATATATACACACTGCACTGTTACAGTTATTTTTAGGGAAAGCATATAGGGGTGTATTTCAGTACTACCAGAAAAATATATACGCACTTCACTAATTAATTGTTTTCAAGTTAAAGCGTATAGGGGCATATTTCAGTACTGCAAGAAATATATATACGCACTTTATTCTTAATTTTTTTTCTGGTCAAACATATAGTGACAAAATTAGAAAACAAGTGTATAAGGTATGCGTTCTCTGTAAGTACTTGTAACAAATATTAGATTGATAGAACGCTAAAAAATCAAAAATAATAAACAATTTTATTAGGGACAATCAAATTTAAAAGTTGGGGTGACGCCCTATGTGTACATAAGAGAAAAGTGGCTGTGTCTGCACGCTTCCAGCCCTGGATATAACTGTGTTCACAGGGTTGCAGAACAGCTAGCCTCACGTGCAGACCTGACAGTGAGGTTCTCAACAATAAGTATGGCTAAAGCGCGCTTGATTAGCCATACCACTAGATGGTGCTGGATGCACAGCTGAGGAATATGGAGATTGTATATAACCTATCCCTCAGTATATATGATAGAGAAACGGCTCGACGCGTTTCCATAGGGCACCAAACAATAGTGCTCTATTTCATCAGGAGCCTAAACGCACCATTAAAAAACAGAATTGAATTGTCCTAGGCTGCTAAGGTGAATTACAGCCAGGCATCCCACGGTGGTATCCTATGCATGCAAAGACAATTCAAACACACACCTAAGACACCAAACACATGCCTAAGCCGATCTCCTCCTAGTTTGGAGGGACGGCGCTCTGCACATGTAGCATTTGGCACTGTGATAGCCGCAGAGCAGCTCACAGAATGCCGACAGATAAAGGTATCGCCCCACCCCTGACACACACCCCTCCCAGCTGAATGCTAATCCGATCTGTAAACCAACAGGGGATCGCAATCCAGGGGAGGAGAGAGGCGGTGGCCGGGGGAAACATAGCACACAGTGCTGCAGTATAATTAGGGAACCTAAACAGCGGCTATAGTAACAAAACTCCAGCTGTATAAAACAGACCGATGGGAAATTCTAAATAAAGATACAGAATATTATCAAGTGGACAACTGACACTTATTGCAATGAGGACCTAAGGACAGGATATAAATATGCGGCCATCCCACAGGTGATAGTGGTATCGTGCATAAATGGTGTCATATGTATATGTTGATGACAGATGACCAAAGAAATTAATGGTTAAGGAGGGACAAGTCACTGTTAAGGAACCGCACACTACCGTAACCACAACAGTATCGCCACCATAATGTAACCATATGGACTACAGATATAAAAATAATAGTCTACATAGGTTATAGATAAATAGTGACTATTAATTCACTGTCATATCCATAAATACATGGATGATAGCAATATACCCATGCACTCCACTATCCTCCTATAATTGGAACAGAGTATGCTCCAAGATATATAATCTAAAATTACAATTCCAGCGTCACATATTGGGGTACAGATGAATCAGCCCCAATATACAATTCGCGCATCTACCGTAATTCAACAGAACACGGAGGTCAGCCTAAGATGAATTTAAATAAATGGAACGAATGAGATGGACTCATTTAAACCATGTGGTTTGGTGGTGTTCAATAAAAAAATCCATCTAGCCTCCTTTTGGAGGAGAATACGGTCCATGTTGCCATCCCGCAAGTTCATTCTGACCACATCAATTCCTTGAAATTTCACGGCTGATGGTCTGCCACCCTGACATTCAAGTACATGACGCGCAATTGGTGTGTCCTTAGCTTTTCTGACATATTTGGTACCACATCTGCAGGAGCAGAGATATACCACTCCCGTGGATTTACAATTCACAAACGGGCGGATAGAGAACGTCTTGAGGCCCGAACTGTCAGTGAAATTCCTAGACCGGTAAATATATATACAAAATTTACAGGACCCACAGGGAACTGTCCCTGCATAAGAGCCCCGCAACCATGTATCATGAGTTTGACCTTGATAAAAGCTGTGTACAAGCAGATCTTTAACATTTTGATTACGGCGGTATGTTATCGCCGGACTAGGAGGGAGGGATCCGCCAATATCCGGGTCCGATTTTAAAATGTCCCAGTTGTCCGCTAGGATTTGACGTACTACAGCGTGTGCACCATCAAAGGTACCAATTATCCTGATGTTGTCCGCATCAGCAGTTTTTTTTTTCTTTGGAGAAAGTAAGGAATCCCTATTGGCATTTAGGGAATGATGGTATGCTTCCCTTAATACTCTTTGGGGATATCCCCTACGTTGGAACCTTTGTTGCAAATCATTGGCGGCAACCCTGAAATCACTGAGCTGTGAACAGTTCCTCCTCACGCGTAAATTCCGCCCTTTAGGAATGCCACGTTAAAGGGCCGGTGGATGACAGCTGCCCCATTGAAGCAAGTTGTTCGTTGCTGTTGGTTTCCTAAAAATATTGGTGACAATCCGACCAGACTGATCAAGGGCAATGGTGAGGTCCAGAAACGAAATCTGGCCAGGGTCAATTTTAAACGTGAAAAACAGACCCACCTGATTAACGTTCAGGGCCGCCACAAAGTCATGGAACGATTCAGTGGCCCCCCCCCAGAGGATGAACACGTCATCGATATAACGTATCCAGAGGGGGATCACAGCAGTGAATCGCTCCATGTCTTCGGAAAATACCATCTCTCTCTCCCACCAGCCCAGGTAGAGGTTCGCGAATATAGGCGCACAAGGGCTCCCCATTGCGACCCCCCTGAGCTGGTGGAAGACACGGCCATTAAAAAGGAACACATTGTGCTTCAAAATGAAGTCTAAGAGCTCCATGATGAACACATTGTGTTCACTGTGGAAGTCGCCTCTCTGTTCCAGAAATGTAAGAACCGCCCTGATGGTATTTTCCGAAGACATGGAGCGATTCACTGCTGTGATCCCCCTCTGGATACGTTATATCGATGACGTGTTCATCCTCTGGGGGGGGACCACTGAATCGTTCCATGACTTTGTGGCGGCCCTGAACGTTAATCAGGTGGGTCTGTTTTTCACGTTTGAAATTGACCCTGGCCAGATTTCGTTTCTGGACCTCACCATTGCCCTTGATCAGTCTGGTCGGATTGTCACCAATATTTTTAGGAAACCAACAGCAACGAACAACTTGCTTCAATGGGGCAGCTGTCATCCACCGGCCCTTTAACGTGGCATTCCTAAAGGGCGGAATTTACGCGTGAGGAGGAACTGTTCACAGCTCAGTGATTTCAGGGTTGCCGCCAATGATTTGCAACAAAGGTTCCAACGTAGGGGATATCCCCAAAGAGTATTAAGGGAAGCATACCATCATTCCCTAAATGCCAATAGGGATTCCTTACTTTCTCCAAAGAAAAAAACTGCTGATGCGGACAACATCAGGATAATTGGTACCTTTGATGGTGCACACGCTGTAGTACGTCAAATCCTAGCGGACAACTGGGACATTTTAAAATCGGACCCGGATATTGGCAGATCCCTCCCTCCTAGTCCGGCGATAACATACCGCCGTAATCAAAATGTTAAAGATCTGCTTGTACACAGCTTTTATCAAGGTCAAACTCATGATACATGGTTGCGGGGCTCTTATGCAGGGACAGTTCCCTGTGGGTCCTGTAAATTTTGTATATATATTTACCGGTCTAGGAATTTCACTGACAGTTCGGGCCTCAAGACGTTCTCTATCCGCCCGTTTGTGAATTGTAAATCCACGGGAGTGGTAAATCTCTGCTCCTGCAGATGTGGTACCAAATATGTCAGAAAAGCTAAGGACACACCAATTGCGCGTCATGTACTTGAATGTCAGGGTGGCAGACCATCAGCCGTGAAATTTCAAGGTATTGATGTGGTCAGAATGAACTTGCGGGGTGGCAACATGGACCGTATTCTCCTCCAAAAGGAGGCTAGATGGATTTTTTTATTGAACACCACCAAACCACATGGTTTAAATGAGTCCATCTCATTCGTTCCATTTATTTAAATTCATCTTAGGCTGACCTCCGTGTTCTGTTGAATTACGGTAGATGCGCGAATTGTATATTGGGGCTGATTCATCTGTACCCCAATATGTGACGCTGGAATTGTAATTTTAGATTATATGTCTTGGAGCATACTCTGTTCCAATTATAGGAGGATAGTGGAGTGCATGGGTATATTGCTATCATCCATGTATTTATGGATATGACAGTAAATGAATAGTCACTATTTATCTATAACCTATGTAGACTATTATTTTTATATCTGTAGTCCATATGGTTACATTATGGTGGCGATACCGTTGTGGTTACGGTAGTGTGCGGTTCCTTAACAGTGACTTGTCCCTCCTTAACCATTAATTTCTTTGGTCATCTGTCATTAACATATACATATGACACCATTTATGCATGATACCACTATCACCTGTGGGATGGCCGCATATTTATATCCTGTCCTTAGGTCCTCATTGCAATAAGTGTCATTTGTCCACATGATAATATTCTGTACCTTTATTTAGAATTTCCCATCGGTCTGCTTTATACAGCTGGAGTTTTGTTACTATAGCCGCTGGTTAGGTTCCCTAATTATACTGCAGCACTATGTGCTATGTTTCCCCTGGCCACCGCCTCTCTCCTCCCCTGGATTGCGATCCCCTGTTGGTTTACAGATCGGATTAGCATTCAGCTGGGAGGGGGGTGTGTCAGGGGTGGGGCGATACCTTTATCTTTCGGCATTCTGTGAGCCGCTCTGCGGCTATCACAGTGCCAAATGCTACATGTGCAGAGCGCCATCCCTCCAAACTAGGAGGAGATCGGCTTAGGCAGGTCGTCCTGTATGAATGTTGTGAAGTGCTGACTTTAAACTAAAGTCAATGAGAACTAATAGAGGGCGGCTGCCTGTGTGTGTTTGAATTGTCTTTGCATGCATGGGATACCACCGTGGGTTGCCTGGCTGTAATTCACCTTAGCAGCCTAGGACAATTCAATTCTGTTTTTTAATGGTGCGTTTAGGCTCCTGATGAAATAGAGCACTATTGTTTGGTGCCCTATGGAAACGCTGTCGAGCCGCTTTCTCTATCATATATACTGAGGGATAGGTTATATACAATCTCCATATTCCTCAGCTGTGCATCCAGCACCATCTAGTGGTATGGCTAATCAAGCGCGCTTTAGCCATACTTATTGTTGAGAACCTCACTGTCAGGTCTGCACGTGAGGCTAGCTGTTCTGCAACCCTGTGAACACAGTTATATCCAGGGCTGGAAGCGTGCAGACACAGCCACTTTTCTCTTATGTACACATAGGGCGTCACCCCAACTTTTAAATTTGATTGTCCCTAATAAAATTGTTTATTATTTTTGATTTTTTAGCGTTCTATCAATCTAATATTTGTTCAAAGCATATAGTGGCCTAATTCAGTCCAACAAGAAATATATATTCTCAGTTTACTGCTGCAGTTTATACCTATTAGTTGCATATACTGTACATCATCCGCAGACTGTGTCTTTAATAATCTGGGCCACATCTAGTGTCCATAGTGTGTGGCTTTGTGTAAAAAATACTGAACAACATCTGCAAACAGTGTCTGTATTACAAATTCCAATAATCTGTGGGTTTCTGTGACATGTACTGTCCTGCATCCGACAACAGTGTCTGTATTGCAAATTCCAATAATCTGGGCCTGATATACTGTCCTAAATCCAAAAAGAGTATCGTTAGCGGACAGTAAAACAATCTGCACCACATCTAGTGACAAAACCAATAATATGAAGAAGGCGAGCACTAAGGGACGGGGAAGTGGGCGTGGTGCAGATGGTGCACACAGAGGCCTTGGCCTGCCAGAGCACCAGAAAAAAAATAAAAAAAAGATCCACTCAGCTTTATGTCCAACTTAGCTGGGCGGCGCAGGACAACACTGTCCAAGTCGGACCAGTGCGAGCAGTTGGTCGGTTGGATTGCTGAAGATAATACTTCCAGTCGGTTAAGCACCACTCTCTCTTCTACCAGGTCCAGTCTCTGTAGTCTGTGTGTGATGCCCTCCTTTATGTGTAATAAAGGGTGTTTTGTAGTGCCGGTTCCTTGTAATTTTTGGCAGCCCTTTCACTTAGTGCATAGGCTTAATGAGCGTAGGAGTCCCACTATCTGAACAATTGTACCACAATGTGAACGAGGCCCTCCTTTATGTGATATACAGGCTGTTTCTGAGTGCCACTTGCTTATATTTTTCGGCAGCACTTGCACTTTATATACAATTGAATATACAGGAAAGAATGTTCCCTAACAATTTTTCCTGTGAAATAGATTTTTTGGGGGGGTTTTGGGCGTATTTTTGTCAGACTGTAAAAGTGGCGTACAACTAGGACATCATGATTCCCAGCAGAGACCTGGGAGTCTAAGAGGCATCCAGACATCGTCCCCATGGTGTTCCTGATCCATTTTGGTGGTGTTTCTATCACTTTCTGACCTTTTCCAATGGACCAGGCACCCTCCCCTCTTCAGAGCAGGGGGTGCCTGGTTGTCTCCCATTGACTTCCATTATACTCAGGTGCTCGGCCGAGCATACAAATATAGCAATGTGTTCGGGCCAAACACCCGAATACTTTGGTGCTCGATCATCACGAATATATACCACTTCAATCATCAAGTGCATAGTGGCCAACAAGAAATATATATTCTCAGTACACTGCTGCAGTTATTTCTGGTGAAAGCGTATAGGGGCGTTTTTCAATACTTAACTCTTTAATTTTTTTCTGGTCAAAGAGTATAGTGGCCTAATTCAATGCAACAAGAAATATATATTCTCAGTGCACTGCTGTTGTGATCTCTGTTGAAAGCATATAGAGGCAAATTTCTGTACTACTAGAAAAATATATACGCACTTCCATCTTTGTGTTTTTTCTGGTCAATCAAAGCATTTAGGGTTGTATTTTAGTACAACAAGAAAAATATATTCTCAGTGAATTTCCTCAGTAAATTGTGGTGAAAGCGTTTAGTGGCCTATTTCAGTACAAAAAAATATATATATTTGTCACTTTTAGGAGTGTCTTAATTTCCGTTTCATTTGTTTAGTTTAGCTAAAAGTATGTCAGACAGAGAAGTTCCAGGCCATGCACAGAGGAGTGACAGAGGCTTGAATGTTTCTGGTGCAAGCAGAGGTCGCAGCAGAGTAAGGGGTCGTGGCAGCAGTAGTCACAGCGAGAGGTCTGAGCTCCCGGTGTCATCTAGCGGTCGTGTCTTGACCAGCAACCCTGCGGTTCTTGATTGGTTAACTCAGTCATCCACATCATCCCAAGTGACATCAGACAACCCACCTAACAGTCGGTGGTTTCGTCAGACACATCCGTTAGTTGGCATGGCCCGGGAGCAAGCCCTGTGCCCTCAACTGTCCTCAACCTGCCTCTGGCCTTTTCTGTTTCTTCACCGAGAGAAGCACTACATGCAGTGGGCTAGAGCATGAGCTACTAGAGGACATTCAGCAGCTACTGTCCAGCCAAGATTTGGATGAGGCATCCGCCGCTTCCTCCACTAGTCAAGCAAGTAGTGATGAGGAGAGTGGCATGGGAGCTTGTATTGCAAGTGGACAGGTCACTGACCCAGAGGCTGTTGAGTAGGACATCAGTGATGTGCAGACACTACTCGATGATATTGAAGCCGATCACAATTGGGAGCCGGGTGAAGAAGGGGCCTCGTCATTATCAGGAGAAGAGGGTAGAAGAGGGTGCCAGCTTGCCCGTCAGGCAATGGCTGAGCCAGCAAGTCACTAGCGTGGCCAGGAGTCAGCAGGGTAGTAGCAGTGGGAGGTTGGGAGCCAAATGAGCACAGTGTAGACCACCCACTTTGCAGCAGTTTGCCTGCCTGGAAAGGAGTGGTGCACGGGTTCACGGAAGCAGTGGCGGTAGCAGTCAGCCAGTGAGTAGTGTTGGGGAAAAAATTAGGTACTTGGCGGTGTGGCAACTTTTTTTAAGCCACCGGAGGAGGTCAAAATGGGCATATGTAGAATTTGTGGGTAGAAGGTGAATCATGGACAGGGTGCCAATATTGGTTCCACGGTCCTGCGTCAACATTTGCAGCGTCACCATAAAGTGGCCTGGGAGAACCGTGGCTCCGATGTGGTGATCCAGCCTGCCATAGCTACCGGTACATCACCTAGTGGCACGCACCCTGTTACAGCAACTTTCAGAGAACTGATGGTTTGTGCCGGGACGAAGTGGAGAGACCCAAGCCGTTATTTCTTTGTGAAAAAGGCAGTACCAGCCCTGCACACACATGTAGAACAGAAGGTGCTCCAGACCTTAAACCTGTCGGTGTCTGCCAAAGTGCTTGGCAGTGCCGACGTGTGGAGATTTAACTACGGTCAGGGATACAATACATATCCTTTACGGCCCACTGGGTGAATGTGGTTCCTGCATAGCCACACCATCAACTTGGACAGGTCACGCCGCTTCCGCTTCCACTCGTATACAGCAAAGCGGACCCTCCCTGAGTTGCAGTAGCAGAACGGAATCCCCCAACATAGGCTGATCTGTTACGTTTCCACCCATTGGTATTACACCCTCCCTATGTTGGACTGACTATACGAAAAGAGAAAGGTCATCAACGATCTCTTGATGATGCAAGCAGATAGGAGTACTCCACTTTGTAACTTCGATATCAGCCAGTGGCAGCTGATGCGTGACACCTGCCGTATGCTCAGGCCCTTTGAGGAGGCCAGGACTACAGGATGAACGTCGTCATTCCACTGCTTCATGTCCTGGAACAGATGGTCGTAACAATGGCTGGTCAGGGGACAGGAGTCATGGTGCCTTGATCTCACGGCCACATGAGCCCTTTGAGGGCTGAACTAGAAGAGGAGGAGGAGGGGGAGTAGGACATTGGAGCACAGGCAATGTGTAGCCAAATAAGTGGTTTTCTACTCAGCTGACAGGACATGAGGAGCAGGAGCAGCCAGAGGTGCTACATGGCGATAAGTAATACAAGACATAGGACCCTGACGCACCGTGGCAGTATGCAGAGGAGATGGAGGCAGGGAGTCCCTCCAAGTCACTTGCACAAATGGCACGATGCATGCTCACTTGCTTGGGTAGTGACAGCCGAATTGTCACCATTCGGCAGAGGAATTACTTCTGGCTCTCCATCTTGTTGGACCATCGCTACCGGTCCAGAATGGGGGCCTTTTTTACACCCACCAAGAGGGAGGACAGACTGAACTACTACAGAGACATCCTATGGCAGGAGCAGTACCAGCTCCATCAGCAGCAGCCTGAATCTAAAGTCGCTGATAAGTAGCTTTCTTCACCCGCGTAGTGAAGAAACTACTCAACAGCAGCAGTAGGTAGACCTGGGGCAGGACCTGAACCAGCAAGTGGTGGCATACTTAGACAGCACCCTGCCACCCCACATTGAAGATCCACTGGGTAAACAGGATTTGTGGCCACAACTAGCAGAATTTGCCTTGGAAAAGCTGTCCTGCCCGGCCAGTAGTGTGGCATCAGAGCGGGTGTTTAGTTTTGCGGGGGCCATAGTTACCCCAAGGAGAACTTGACTGTAAAATATAGAGAGACTGACCTTTGTCAAGATGAATCAGGCATGCATCAGCCAGGATTTCCAACCACCAATTCCTGATGCATCAGACTAGATCATCCATGGTGCCACACCAACACCTTCATACAAAGACTGATTTCTTCTGACTACCTGCCCCAGCTACTACTTTGATGCTGCAACCCGCCTGATGCCACACATCTGATGCCAAGTGCTTCTTATTTTTCCCAACTTCATCAGTGGGTATTGGTATTGCTACCCACTGCCCCAATCTCTTTACCAGGACACTTTGTAATTTCCTCATGCTGCTGCCATATCCACACTATACAAAAGAACAGAAAAAATGGTGTGGTGTTAAACAGGCAATGGAGGATGCCTGCAGCAGACCACAAGTACCACAATAGACATCCTACACACTGTGGCAGTTGTGTGGATGTGATAAACAGTATAACAATATAACAATAATAATAGAACAGACAGGTGCACTCTGCGGTCTTACTAACCCGCATTCTGATTTTTAAATTGAGAATTAGCCAACATATCCTACTGTGGAGGACATGCCTGAGCCCGAGCACCACGCCAAGGTTTCTCAAGTAGCTTGGGTCCTAATACTCACCTACCTGCCCATACGGCACAGTCTATTGTGGTACTTGTGGTCCTCTGTGGGCATCCTCCGTTGTATGCATTTTTGCTGGGGATCGCCATTAGCAACGGGCCACAAGTGCAGGATCTGCTCCCCTGTTTATATATGCACAACTGCATTTGGGTTTTAGCATTTCCTGCCTGTTCAACACCACGCCATTTTTTCAGTCTTTTTGTATATTGAGTTGTCTGAAGGTGTTATGAACTCCTAGGTAAATGTGCCTGATGTCCATCCACAGGTTACATTTTGGTGCACCTGTGAGGCCTGGGCCATATCAGCCAGTCTTGGGTGGGGCTCAAAGACTTCTACCCCCTCCCATTGCAGGCATGGCTACACTTCTGCCTTTACACTTCTGTAATTTAGCTCACTGGCCCCTGATATTGGCTATACGGCACAGCTAGGTGAGTGTTAGGACCCGAGCTACTTGAGAAAACTTGGCGCGGTGCTCGGGCTCAGACATGTCCTCCACAGAAGGATATAGTAACATAGTATATAAGACCGAAAAAAGACATTTGTCCATCCAGTTCGGCCTGTTTCCTACAAGTTGATCCAGAGGAAGGCAAAAAAAAACTGTGAGGCAGAAGCCAATTTTCCTCACTTAAGGGGAAAAAAATTCCTTCCCGACTCCAATCAGGCAATCAGAATAACTCCCTGGATCAACGACCCCTCTCTAGTAGCTATAGCCTGTAATATTATTACACTCCAGAAATAAATCCAGTCCCCTCTTGAATTTCTTTACTGTACTCACCATCACCACCTTCTCAGGCAGAGAGTTCCATAGTCTCACTGCTCTTACAGTGAAGAATCCTTTTCTATGTTTGTGTACAAACCTTCTTTCCTCCAGACGCAGAGGATGTCCCTCGTCACAGTCACAGTCCTGGGGATAAATAGATGATGGGACAGATCTCTGTACTGACCCCTGATATATTTATACATAGTTATTAGATCTCCCCTCAGTCGTCTTTTTTCTAAAGTGAATAGCCCTAATTTTGATAACCTTTCAGGGTACTGTAGATCCCTCATTCCAGTTATTACTTTAGTTGCCCTCCTCTGAACCCTCTCCAGCTCTGCTATATCCGCCTTGTTCACAGGAGCCCAGAACTGTACACAGTACTCCATGTGTGGTCTGACTAGTGATTTATAAAGTGGTAGGACTATGTTCTTATCACGGGCGTCTATGCCCCTTTTGATGCAACCCATTATATTATTGGCCTTAGCAGCAGCTGACTGACACTGGTTTTTACAGCTTAATTTGCTGTTTATTAAAATTCCTAGATCATTTTCCATGTCAGTGTTACTGAGTGTTTTACCATTTAGTATGTACGGGTGACTTGCATTATTCCTTCCCATGTGCATAACTTTACATTTGTCAGTGTTAAACCTCATCTGCCATTTCTCTGCCCAAGCCCCCAATCTATCCAGATCCCTCTGTAGCAGAAAACTGTCCTCTTCAGTGTTAATTACTTTACACAGTTTAGTGTCATCTGCAAAAATAGATATTTTACTGTGCAGGCCTTCTACAAGATCATTAATAAATATATTGAAGAGAATAGGCCCAATACTGACCCCTGAGGTACTCCCACTAGTGACAGTGACCCAATCTGAGTGTGTACCGTTAATAACCACCCTCTGTTTTCTGTCACTCAGCCAGTTACTTACCCACATACAGACATTTTCTCCCAGTCCGAGCATCCTCATTTTATATACTAACCTTTTATGAGGTACGGTGTCAAATGCTTTGGAGAAGTCCAGATATACGACATCCATTGATTCGCCGCTGTCAAGTCTAGAACTTACCTCCTCATAGAAGCTGATTAAATTTGTTTGGCATGACCGATCCCTCATGAAGCCATGCTGATATGGCGTTATTTGCTTATTTTCATTGAGCATCTCTTAGAAACCCTTCAAACAGTTTACCAACAATAGATGTTAAACTTACCGGCCTATAATTTCCAGGCTCTGTTTTTGGACCCTTTTTGAATATTGGCACCACATTTGCTATACGCCAGTCTGGTGGAACATTCCCTGTCAGTATAGAGTCCGTAAATATCAGAAATAAAGGTCTGGCTATGACATCACTTAATTCCCTTAGGATATGTTTGCTAATTCTCAATTTTAACATCAGAATGAGGGTTAGTAAGACCGCAGAGTGCACCTGTTTGTTCTATTATTATTGTCATATCCACACTATGTCACCTTTCCACTCTCTGGTCACCTCATGCTGCTGCCATCTCTACACTATGTCACCTTGCTAGAGATGATCGTGCACCAAAGTATTCGGGTGGTCGGGTGGTCGGCAGTTTTGCCCAAACACATCGCTATATTCGTGTGCTCGGCCTAGCACCCGAGTATAATGGAAGTCAATGGGAGACAACCAAGCAGCCGCTTCTCTGAAGAGGGTAGGATGCCGGGTACAGTGGAAAAGGTCAGAAAGTGTCAGACACACCACCAAAATGGATCGGGAACAGCATGGGGACGATGTCTGGATGCATCTTGGACTCCCAGGTCACTGCTGGGAACCATGTTGTCTGAGTTGTACACCACTTTTACAGACTCACAAAAATATGCACAAAACCCTCCCAATAAAATCAATTTCACAGGAAAAATTGTTAGGAAACATTCTTTCCTGCATATTAAATTGTATATAAAGTGCAAGTGCTGCCAAAAATTATAAGCAAGTCACTCCGAAAAACAGCCTGTATATCACATAAAGGAGGGTCTCATTCACATTGTGGTACAATTGTTCAAGTAGTGAGACTTCTACACTCATAAATCCTATGCACTAAGTGAAAGGGCTGCCAAAAATTAAAAGGAACCAGGGGCAGAGCCAGCGCCTGCAGTGGATGGCTGCTTGAGACTGCTGCTCCGTGTGCCAATCGCCCTATCTTCCAGGATTAACCTCTTGGTGATCCTAAAATGGTGAAAATTGGAGGGTCTAAGCCTGTTGACTCCTCAGGACAACAGAGGACAACATCGGGAAGTGGTGATATGGATAAATTTATTAAAAAAGCTGCCTCAGCTTACATTGCCCGCAAAACCAAAATGTCGCTGACCTCCCTGCATGCTTCCAATCGCTTACAGCCGGAGAGGTGAGGAAGATTCTGACTGCCTTCCACTCTCCCACTCCTATCTGAGGGACACGCTGTACTCCTGTCAAACTTCAGCGCTGGAGCCTCTGAGCTCCGATCTGGCAGCCATTAAACAAGATATCAGGCACATCGGCAGGAGAGTCGAGTCACTTGAAGAATCCTGTACCGCCATGATTCAACACCAGACAGTAGTTTCAGATCACCTCGGCTCTATACAGTCAACTATGAACTCCCTATACAGTGCCTTAGAAAACCAAGAAAACCGCGGGAGACGCAACAATCTACGATTTCGTGGTGTACCAGAATCGGTCTCCACAAATGACATTCCACACACCATCACCCAGATTTTTCTCTCCATTTTGGGACCGGACTAAGCCCATGAGGTGATTTTAGAACAAGCACACAGGGCCTTGAAACCCAGTCCGGCAACCAGTGCACCGCCGAGAGACATAATCTGCAAATTTCTCAGCTTTCCAGTAAAAGCTGTACTAACCAAAGCTCATTAATCGGATCCAGTGGTGTAGGATGGCCACAAAATTCTTATATTTCAAAACCTAGCTCAGTCTACTTTAAAAAAAAGAAGAGCCCTAAAACCATTAACAGACTGGCTTAGATCCCATAACACCCCATACAGATGGGCCTTCTCAATCGGCCTCTCCTTTATGCATGCAGGCCGTAGGCTGTCAATCTCCTCATTCAAGGACCTGCCTCAGGTCTATGAACACCTGGATGTCACCCCACTGGATATACAGAATTGGGATCCCATCTAAGACCTAATGCCCCCTCCAGACCTACCTCTACTGGAACCATGGGAGAGACAACGCACCCCAAAGTCTCATAAGAACAAGAGAAAAACTGCTCATTCCACCCCCAGACAGCTTCCAATAGGAGAGTGAGACTTTTATGTTATATATCGTTTTGTGTCTTTCTAATGGCTCTGACCATCTGATCCCCCTTACAACCGCTACTAAAAATAGGTTATTCCCTTGCTCTGTTCTTTGTTCATAGAATATTGACCCTCAGGGTTCTCACCTGGATCCTTATCTCTTTTATGGTGAATTTACACGTCAAAAAATTCCCCCAATTATGATTCCTGAGCGCATTACTGCGCCACCATTTTTTTGTTTTTATTACAAGTTATATTCAGTTTTTTTTTATGTTTTTGCACTGTTCCATTTGAGTAGATGTATTCATGACCATCTAGCAATGCCCAATGTGTTCCTACACATTCTGTATGCACTCTTCACTTTAAACTTTATGAGCCTCACTATACAATCACGGGGACATTATAACACGTGTAAGGCCGATTTATTGGCCTGGGTTTGTGGGCGTGGCGCCGCCGCCCCTTTTAAGCACGGCTGCGCCCCCCCTCGTGGTACGGCGATCAGCTTTTTCCCGTACCTTGGAGTGAGCGGCGTCCTGTTGAAGCAAGTTCCTCTGGTCCCCAGCATCGAAACCCTGTCTTACGCCCTGTCTTCGTTCCCGCGAGGTACGTTTGCTGCCACGTTAGCAGCCCTCCTCAATGTCCGGTCGGCGGGGGTCGGTTCCCTTAGGTGAGGGGGGACACCCCCGCACCGGTTTCGGGCAGCCAGGAAGCAGCTCGGTCTCCCCTCGGCGCACTGCTCTCCAGCCGGCAGGTCACGGCTCCCCTGCTGCCGGGAGGGGGAGCGCCCTGCACTGGCGTCCGTGCTGGGAGCCGAGTCTGCTTCCCACGCTGCGCACGCTTGGGCACAGGGGAGAGCGTATCCCCGTCCGTCGGCCCAATCACTTTAATGTCTGGCACGGGCCACCGTGCCTCTAGCTAGGTAGGGTTTTTCCAATGCACATCAGTGTAGGTTATCTATCTAGAGGTCTCGGGGTGTTAGGGGGCAGGTCCCGTAGTGTAATGTAATAGGAACAGTTTTAGAGTGTTTTGCTATAGGCATCATGTGTTTTGGAAAAAAGGAAAATAAAAGGGGGTCTCCTAAGTCAGGGGTTTGCTCAAAATCACGTAGCAACGGTAAGGGTTCAATTCCGGCATTTATATCATGTCCCGTTCCAGTGTTTTGATTCCGTTATTAAAAAAAAAAAGTTTATCACGGTGTTGCGGTGCGGTTACTTAAGCACATGGGCGCCCTCGGCGTCTACCCACTTCAGGTCTGTTTTTTCAGTCATGAGGCCTTTTTTTCTAGTGTGAGGGTTAGTTTCGTGATTTTTGGATAGGTCACTTTCACATTGGTGTCCTCCCCCCTTCTAGCCCCCCACAGCTTAAACACCCTTAACGACCTTGTCCCTTCCATCCTGTGTTTTCAGCTGCAGGCTCAGCAGGTTCAGGTTCTCGTTATCAGGCGGAAAAAAAAAAAAAAATAAAAAAATTGTAATAAAAAAAAAAAAACGTTTCAAATTAAATCGTCCATTACGTTTATCCCTTTTCGCAGTATGCATCAGCCTCTCGAAGGTCGTGCCAGCCTTAGTCTACGGTTCTTGAACATACAATTGTTATCTTCCAGGTGTGAGCTCCGCTTCCCGAGTCGGTCCAGAGTTTGGTTCAAAGCCAGGTAATGGGGGAAAAGTCTTGTTGGGGGGGTAGTGCGCAGTGGCGAGTTTCTCCATCTCAACCACGTTCCTCCATTCAGGTCTCTCCCTCGACTACTGGTCAGCTTCCCGATATTTCCTCTGTCTTCTATTAGCATCCTGTGTCTGGTAAGCTCGTGGTTTTCTCTGTGTGTTTCTCTTTGGTGTCGGTTCACTCCTCTTCTCCACGGTCCCCCCTCGCCCACTTTTCCGTGCGTTCAGCACACAGGTGTGGTTACGGTTGTTTCCTCACGTGGCCCGCATCTGTCCCCACGTGCCCGGACCGTGTTCTTCTGCTGACCGTTTGCATTCTGTCTTTCAGCAAGTATGTCCCGCGCCTCTGACATCGCGGAGGCCTCTGTGGACGAGAACGTGCCGGCTTTGTCAGACGGGGGCAGCGTCCAATCACTTTGGTCCTGGACCATCTCTAGGCTCATCTCCGAGTTAAATAAGAGGGGTGTCCCTTTCCCGGCCTCCGCCAGGAAGGCGGAGCTGTACCGGCTCCTGAAAGACTCTGTGGCCCCGCGTCAGGACGACCTCCCCCTTACCACTGTGCAGACGTCATTGGCGCAACTCCACGTCATGCTGAACAGTCTCACCTCATCCGTTATCGGCCTTCAGGCGAGAATGGAGTCCTTCGAAGCTTGTAGCTCAGTCACCCCGGCCCCCGTGCCTGATGTTCCCATCGCCTCGACCTCCGCCACCGGCAGCGCTCAGGCTACCCCTCCTGTTCCCACCGTCTCCCCTTCTCACTTCATCCCTACCAACGTCAGGAAGGACATCTTAGAGGGTAGGGACGTAAACTTAGCTTCCCTGCTGATCTCTTCCAGGGACCTGTCTGAGAGTAAAGTGATCGCTTGCGGTGAGGTCTCGGTAGTCTTGATGGGCCGTGACCACAGGCTCTACCGCAAACTGTCTATTCCTGAGTTTGTTTTGGCGTTCAGCCTTTTTAGAGATATAATTTGCTCGGTTAGGCCGGAGCGGAGGGAGGAACTTGACCTCTACCTCTTCCGGGTAACTGAACTGGGGTACAAATACGGTGGCAGCTCATTTTATGACTACCACTGCTCCTTCTCTGCCAAGGCCGCCAAGGCCTTGACTCAATTTCAATTTGTCACTAACTGGTCCAACCTGGATACAGAGTTGTTCTGCAGGCACTTTGCAGGGTTGAAGGCGCCAGCTTGCTCGCTGTGCCATTCTATCTTCCACACTGTGGAGTGGTGCCACAAATCTGTCTCCAGTACGTCTACCATTCCCTCCAGACCGTCAGCCGGGCCCCTAGATGTCTTCAAGCCCCCCAGCTCCGTAGACAAACTAGGTAGGCCCATTGTGCAGTTGGGCAAGGCTCAGCTTTGCAATAACTACAATTACGCTTCCTGTAATTACAGTCAGTGCTGTCTTTTGCATGTCTGTGTCAACTGCTTCAGGGCCCACCCCAAAACTGCGTGCACATTAAAATCACTTAAAGCTTATATGAGTGAATTCTGCTTCCCTGAGCAAGTGTTTAGTAGGTCACTGCAATCCAGGTTTGGTGGAGTTTTTGGTTTCAGGTTTTCAGGAAGGTTTCCACACAGGGTTGATCAAAACGCCGGAAAGCACTTACGAGTGCAGAAACTTGCAGTCTGCCGATAAAAATCCCAGGGCCGTAGATAAACTAATCAAGATCGAGCTTGACAAGGTTTGACAGGTTTCGTGATCGGCCCGTTTTCAGAACCCCCCTTTCAACGGTGGAGAGTCACTCCCATAGGGGTAGTCACGGGCAAGTTTAGAAAGAAAGAATGTCTCATCATAAACCTCTCAGGGCCTCATGGTTCTCCAATTCCCAGTCTTAACTCCCTCATCCCATCCGAGGAAGTTAGTATGAGGTACTCCTCCATAGACCAAGCAATCGCAATCCTCACCCGCCTCGGTCCCGATGCTTCATTGTCCAAAGCAGACATTTCGGACGCTTTCAAGTTGCTGCATATCATGCCTGTGCTTTGGCAGTGGCACGGCATCAAGTGGAGGGGTCAGTATTATTTTTCTACCAAGCTAACGTTTGGTTCCAAGAGTAGCCCGTGGCTTTTCGATCAGTTGGCCCAGGCCCTCCACTGGATCTTGGAAAACAAGGTCCATTGCGAGTTCGTCATCCATTACCTGGATGATTTCCTGCTTATCGAAAGGCCAGGGTTACCCCCCTTAGGTTTAGGGAAACTGTTAGCCTGTTTTTCTCTCCAAGAAGGTCGAGGGCCCGTCTTCGTCCATTACTTTCCTAGGCATTGAGTTAGACGCCCACCTTATGTTAGCCAGGCTGCCCGCCGATAAGTTAGCTAGGATCCAGGAAGTAGTCCACAGATTCTCCGCCACGTCCGTAGTTACCAAGCTTGAGTTGCAGTCGTTGTTGGGCATGCTCAACTTCGCCATGCGGATTATCCTACAGGGTAGGTCATTCATTTCCCGATTATTGTCCCTTCTCGCTTCCGCTCCTAGCCAAGACAGCCCGATCCGTCTGGACAGTCAGGCACGCGCTGACCTCCTCATGTGGGATCATTTCCTCAGCCACTGGAATGGGGTGTCTTTCTTCATACCTGAATTGTCCAGCTCGTCCCCGGTAGTCTTCTCCGATGCAGCGGCTAGCTCCAGCTTCGCCGCCATTTTTGGCCCCCACTGGGTTGCAGGCGAGTGGCCCGCTGAAATCTCGCTCATACCAGGATTCCTTCAGACCTCTGCCCTGTTTGAGCTGTATCCCATCGTCGTAGCAGCTAGTGTTTGGGGCAGCCAGTGGGGAAACCACACCGTTTTGTTCGTGACAGACAACTCCGCCGTGGTCGACATCGTCACGGGCGGTCTGTCCAAGTCACCGCAGGTCATGAGCCTCATGAGGCGGCTGGTGTTCTTATCTTTAATTCACAACTTCCGTTTTCTCAGTTCCCACGTGCCTGGTTCTCAGAATGTGGCAGCTGACGCCCTGTCAAGAGCTAACTTCTCCCTTTTCTTTCAGGTGATGCCAGAGGCAGACACCGTGGGCGCCACTGTCCCCCCTCACGAGTCTTTCGTCATGGTTTAGATACCTACCTGGATGCGGCCCATACCTTGTTAGAGAAGTCTCTCTCCCCTAATACGGCCCGTGCCTATCGTACCGGATGGAGTACGTTCTGCAAGTTTCAGGATCTGTGCCCTCAGGGGCAGTCTAGTTTCATAAAGTATGTCTTAGCCTTTATCGGGTACTGCCACTCGGAACTCCGGCTGTCTCACAATACTGTCAGAACCTACCTGTCCGGGGTGCAGCACGTCCTCTCGTCCAGGCAGCCAGCACGGGACTCGCTGTTCTCTGCCCACGTGGTCAAAGCCGCACTGAGAGGTCTCAGTAAGGTCGGGCCTAGTAATTGGGGTGGCAGGCAAGCCGTCACGGGCCGGCTTTTCCGTGACTTATCCGATTCCCTAGACAGAGTTCCTTTCGGGGCCATGCCCAGTCTGGTACTCAAAGCAGCGATTTATCTTGCCTTCTATGGTTTCTTACGACCCGGTGAGTTCACACGCTCCTCCAGTAACCCCAGTTTTTTGGCCATCAGCCAGCTGGTCCAGGGCCCCGAGGGTTTCACGCTGCTCCTTAGTACATCCAAGACCTCTCAGACAGGCCCCCCGGTCGCTATTTCCTATTTCCCACGTCCCACCGGTGGTGTCCGGTCCTGGTCCTTCGACAGCTACAGGCGGCTTTGGTAGGGCGCAGGCCGGATAGTCCGCTGCTTCCTTTTGGCGAGTCCCCCCTCACTACACGCCAATTCATCTCACATGTCCGGTCCTTAGTCGCATGCCTGGGCGCGGATCCTTCCTCCATCACAGGGCACTCCTTTCGCATAGGGGCTGCGTCCGCCGCGTTCAAGAATCAGGTCCCTGTCCACGTTATCCAAAAGTTGGGCCGTTGGCGTTCTTCATGTTACAATCGTTATATTCCGCATCCCAGATTCGAGATGTCAGTGGCTTTTGAATCATTGGTTTGTGATTGACTGTGTAATAAATAACCCCTGCCTTACCAGTTTGTGTCTTTGCCCTCTTTCAGGCGCCCCGACTACGGCGCGGTTACGGCACAACTCAGACCGCTGGTGTTAGGGCTTTGGGTCCCGCACTTCTCACTCTGTTAGCCACGACCACAAGTGTAAGGCCTATTTATTGGCCTGGGTTTGTGGGCGTGGCGCCGCCACCCCTTTTAAGCACGGCTGCGCCCCCCCTCGTGGTACGGCGATCAGCTTTTTCAGCTCTCCCACCCACCCCTTTTCTCCTATCACTCAGGTAGAGGGTGCCCTCTTTCAGGCGCCCCGACTACGGCGCGGTTACAGCACAACTCAGACCGCTGGTGTTAGGGCTTTGGGTCCCGCACTTCTCACTCTGTTAGCCACGACCACAACCCTAAATTGTATACTTCCGCCCTGTCCCTTCCCAAATTGAAGCGAGATGACTGACATCTGCGTTACATCTTATAATGTTAAAGGCTTCAATGCACCTTCAAAAAGATGCCAAATTGTCTCCCTCCTAAAAAAAGGAGAAATGTGCTCTCTTATTACTTCAAGAGACACATTTTAAATTTAAACGTTACCCAGATCTCTCTCGCTCCAATTTTCCACTATGGTTTCATAATGGCTCTGATTCCTCAGCCTCCAGGGGAGTTAGCATAGGCTTCAACAAACATACCCCTTTTCAATACTGTCCCCACATCCAAGATGCTGAGGGGCGGTACCTGCTTGTTAAAGGCTCTATATCTAACCATATGTACACTTTCATTAACGTATACGCACCTAACGATAATCAGGTTCAACGGTTTAGTGATCTTGTCCCCACCATTAATTCCTTCAAAGAGGGCATAGTAATTCTGGGAGGAGATTTCAATATAACACTAGACCCACTTGTTGATTCCTCCTTCCAGAAATCGTCTGTATCCCGAAAAGCCCTTATTTCCCTACGTAAAAAACTCCAAACTTCTCATCTAGTAGACATTTAGAGAACCTTCAATCCTGGTGTGAAGGACTACACCTTTTATTCTAATGTCCATGGCACATACCAAAGACTGGACTACCTGTTCATCTCTAAAGAGCACCTCCAACTGTGTTCTAGAGCTCATATTGACTCTATACATCTTTTGGACCACTCACCA
Source organism: Bufotes viridis (assembly GCA_033119425.1). NCBI lineage: Eukaryota > Metazoa > Chordata > Amphibia > Anura > Bufonidae > Bufotes > Bufotes viridis. Next base: position 10,670,442 of record CM065590.1, read on the forward strand.
GTCTTGGTGTGTCTCAACCCTCCAAATATGTCTCCCAAAATGTTTAAATAGAGACTTAATGAACAACTGATTTCTACATTAGAACTTAACAATACATTCCAGAACATTCTGGATAACTTATTTTGCTTAAACTCCCTTCCCAATGTTTTGTGGGATACCCACAAGGCATATATGCGGAGCCAGTTTATCAGCTTGGGATCCCATATCAAGAAGAAGAGGTTGGCCCATATAGATTACCTTTTAACAGAGATTCAAAAATTTTAATCGTCACACAAACAATCCCTAACTGAGGAAAATCTCACTAGACTTAACACATTGCGGGCCGAATTAAAAAACTACTTAAATTCCACCTCCGCCAAATACTACCTTCATTCCCAATACAAATATTTCGCCCACGGCGATAAAGCATCAAAATTTATGATACATAAAATTAAACAAAGACGATCCCATAATTACATCTGTAAAATTTCCAAAAATGGAGGAGGCATAGCTCATACTTCTAAAGATATAGCCCTCCAATTCCAATCCTACTATGATTCTCTATATAATATCCCACAACCAAATAGACCTACGACCTCTCCACTTTTACAATCTATCATTGAATTCTTACATTCAGTTAAACTCCCTAAACTAAATCATATACAACGAGACTCATTAGGCGCCCCATTTACCCTCGGTAATTTAACAAAAGCCATCAAAAAGGGGAAAGCCCCAGGCCCAGATGGTCTTCCAGCCTTATATTATCAAACATTCAGGGACTCCCTATCCCCTCAACTCTTAACTGTCTGTAACAGCTCCCTCCAGGGCACCCCACTTACATCAGATATGACAAAAGCTCATATTACCATTATCCCTAAGGAAGGAAAAGACTCAACTCAATGCTCCAACTATCGCCCTATATCCCGATTGAACTTAGATCTTAAACTCCTAGCCAAAATGCTGGCTAATCGTCTCTCCCCACTCTTGCCTTCTCTGATCCATAGCGATCAAACTGGATTTGTTCTAGGCAGAGAAGGCAAAGACAACTCAACCAGAGTCATAAATGCTCTGTTCCATGCCAGAAAACATAAATATCCCTTGGTCCTCATAAGCACCGACGCTGAAAAGGCATTTAACAGAGTCAGTTGGGACTTTATATGCCTAGCCTTGATTAATATGGATTTCCCAGATGCCTTTATACATGCCCTTTTTTCTATGTATGTAAGAGCTTCGGCGTCGGTGCTGGTGAATGACACAATCTCGCCCTCCTTTCCCATTACCAATGGGACAAGGCAGGGTTGCCCGCTTTCCCCCTTAATTTTTGTCTTGGTCATGGAACCATTACTCCAGACCATCCGCCAAGACAGCAGAATTAATGCTGTGCGACTGGGCAACCGGGAACATAAAGTAGCGGCTTTTGCCGACGATCTTTTAATCCTTACAACAAACCCCTCTGTCTCCCTGCTGCCCATATATGACACCCTTGAACAGTATAGCCCCTTATCGAATTTTAAAATAAACATGAAGAAATCATTTGTCCTAGCTCCAGGCCTCACAACCTCTCTTAGATCTAAATTGGCGGCACAATCCCCCATTAACTGGGATGCACCCTATATAACATACTTAGGTGTTAAACTTAATTCTGACCCACAATCACTCTACCAACTAAACTATACCCCTTTACTCCACTCTATGCAGGAACAGCTGACTACCATCCACCTTCCCATGTTATCCTGGTTTGGCCGCAAAAACCTTGTTACTTCATTGGTCATCCCCAGATTAAATTATCTCATGCAAGTACTACCCATCCCGATCCCCTCATCCTTCTTCTTGTCTCTCAAAAAGCATATCCGCTCCTTTATCTGGAATAAATCTATAATAATAGTAAGTATAATAATAATAAGCCCGCATAGCATCCTCGACCCTTCAACGTCGTAAATAATTAGGAGGAGTGGGCCTTCCTGATCCCTCCCTTTATAGCAGAGCTGTGTTAATGTCCAGAGTCATTGACTGGCTTAGACAAACATCTCATAAGACATGGGTAGAGATGGAAGCTTCCATCGTCCAATCCTCCTTTAGATTATTATTAATTGGCCCACAAACAATTCTTTCGTTTTTGAAAACTGCAAACTCACCTATTAGGGCTACGTTAGAAGCCTGGAAACAAACCCAGGAGTCAGCATGGGGTATCTCACTCCCCTCCCCTCTGATACAAATCAGAGACTTAATCAACCTGGCACCGACTGCACTCATACAGAGTCTTCCCTCACAGGTCCGCTACTCATCTATCTCCATACTTTACCTGTTAGACGAGGAGGGTAAGATCAGAGATATGAAGTCAATCCATTCATTAATACCAGGCTCTAAACCAGGCATCCTCAAACTGCGGCCCTCCAGCTGTTGTAAAACTACAACTCCCACAATGCCCTGCTGTAGGCTGATACCTGTAGGCTGTTTAGGCATGCTGGGAGTTGTAGTTTTGCAACAGCTGGAGGGCCGCAGTTTGAGGATGCCTGCTCTAAACCCTTCCCTTCCCTGACCTCCTTCCTTACCACGTCTTACTTAGACCACTTACATGGCTGGAAAGCTTGATAGACTCAAAGAAACCTCCTTGCAAACCTATATCTCAACTATATAAATGGCTTGTCTCTCCCCCCCCCCTCCCCTTACCCAAACCTGCCTTCATTGGTCATTGGGAAAGAGACTTAGGCACCTCATTCTCCTCAATAGATTTGGCAAAACTTTTCCTAACCCCCCCCCACACCCACACCCACACCCACACCCACACCCACACCCACACCCACACCCACACCCACACCCACACCCACACCCACACCCACACCCACACCCACACCCACACCCACACCCACACCCACACCCACACCCACACCCACACCCACACCCACACCCACACACCTCATCCAGGTGTGTGAGGATTCAGGAAAATGGTTATAAACTTCTCACCAGGTGGTATAGGACACCTGACATCACCTGTAGATATGATGTAACAAAATAAGATATATGCTGGACGTGTGGTGAGAAGACGGGCACTTTTTACCACATCTGGTGGTCCTGCCCATTAATCCAAAACTGGTGGAAGGAAATGTTTTCAATTAGTGACTCAGTATGTCATACTTCCTTCCCACCTTCAGGCCAACTAGCTCTACTAGGCCTCTCTCCCTTACCTACTAAAGGAGGCCTCCCCTCCCTCTTTAAAATTTTGCTCATTGCTGCCCGTCTCCCGATCCCACGACATTGGCTATCTTCCGATCTCCCTTCCTTTGAACATTGGTATAATAAAATTGATGCAATTTATACGATGGAAGAACTGGCGGCATGGGAAAACCGCTCCCATCCCAAATTTCAAAAACAATGGAAGAATAGGGAAAATTTCAGACAGCATAAACACTGATGGCTAATATGTGACATGCAAACATCCTTGGACTTTAATTTCTCTAAAGGTTAACTTACCTGGTCAAGTACATCTACTGTTACTGTTCCGTGTTATTGTATCATATTAATGTAACATCTTTTACTGCTGTACCATGCCAATATGTTATTTTCATCTACAGCTTATTTATACCTGCTTGTACCATTTTATGGTTTACTAAATAAAGCTTTAAAAAGATAAATAAAAAAAAGTTACAAGGAACCAGCACTACAATTCACCCTTTATTACACATAATCGAGGGCATCATACACACCCTTGAAAAAATATGATTTATGGCCTGCTGGTGACCCTCAAAAACATTTGGAGCAAGGGGCTGCTGGTGACCCTCTAAAACATTAGGGGCAAGGACCTGAGCTGACACTATAAAACATTATATGTGAGTGCCTGCTGGTTGGCTGATGCTCTAAAACATTATATGCAAGTGCAGGCTGTACAGCTGATGCTCTAAAACATTATATCTGATTGCATGCTGTTCAGATGACCCTATAAAAAAATTGAGTTAAGGGCCTGCAGTTGAGCTGACCCTATAAAAAAATTAGAGTGGAGGGAATATATACAATCTGGAGGAGGAGGAGAATATAAGATTCAACCATATACTCTTTTTTTGTGGTGGAAAAGGTGCATGGGAATACAGTACATTGCACTGTCTATTTGCGCTTGCGTTCACATGCCTGTGTTATGGACATTTGGACATTTGGACGCTGTGACGGAACGCCTGCCACCCCGACTGGGTGCCTCCGTCAACCGATGCTCCTAGTGCTTGCCACGGACCATAAGCACTGCACTTGACACCAGAACCCCTGCAAACCCCACGAACCGCCTCAGCTTGGTTTGGGTTTTCGCCGTACTCCACCCACCCTGGACCCAAGACCGGGCTCCAGCTTCCAGTGGGTGAACCTCTCCTTAGTCCAGAGAGCGAAACAGGAACAAGAACAGCTCTCACAAGAGCTAGGGATTATATTCTGGAGAGTATGATGATTATAGCAATCCCCAGACTGTAGTTCTCCAATCCCCCAAACATGAGCCCAGACTTTATGAAGGGTAGAACAGGACGTCTTTATTGGATGGTCCAAGCTTGGCCTTTAATGCAAGTCCTCCAGCAAGGGTAATCCCCCGGGGACCTGATAGAGGACAGGCACACAAAATACAGTGACCAATCATCCTACAGCCAGATATATCACAACCCCACATGCATTGTCCATTGTGCTTGCTGAATGAGTCCCAGGCAATGTCCATTGTGATTGCTACTTTCATCACAGGCGATGTCCGTTGTGCTTACTAACTGTCATCGGGGCCATAGTCACAGGGCAAGAGGCTGGCAAGCAGGCCTCTCCAACCCCCAGTGACAAAGTTGCTTTCGTCACACATCTTTCCTCCCAGGGGAAGACTAACCAGGTAACTGACCTTCTGTCGGTCAGTACCTGAGTTAGACGAGCAGCCCGCCCTCAACCGAGTACTGCACCTGTAGTTCTTGAGTGTCCAGCTTTGTTCGGTCTGTCCTAGGCTGCAGAGGGTACGGCTGCTGCCCCTGATCTCCCTTGTGTTCCCAGGCATGGAGCTGTAGGTACAGGGTGGGCAGAGGGCAACTGCTCTCTGCCCAGATGCCCGCTCTTCCGCTGGGGTAACCTGTGTGAAGTCAGGCTCTGAACACAAGGATAGAGGAGGGCAGAGGCCGACTGCACTCTGCCCAGATGCCAGCTCTGCCGCTGGGGTAACCTGTTGGTGGTCAGGCTCAGGACAGGAGGATAGTGGAGGACAGAGGCCGACTGCACTCTGCCCAGATGCCAGCTCTTCCGTTGGGATGGGGTCAGGGAATCCTACCCCCAGGACTTGGTTGCGGATTGGCTGTGGAGAGGAGGGGTCGCTTACCTCCTCCTCCTGGCACTCCTGCGGGTTTGGTTGGTGATCTGTACCAGCCGTCCAGCATCCCTGTAGGTAAGGTGCAGAGACCGCTGTCCCATCTGCACCATCGGAGTTAGGGGTGCTGTCTCCTTGGGGTGGGGGAGAAGGACTGGTTGTCTCCTCTCCCTGCAAAACATACTGCCACTGGGGAGCAGGACCGACTGTCCCTACTCCCTGAAACCCCGGCTGCCGTTGGGGATCTGAGCCGACTGCCCAGAATCCCTGTAGGGCCGGTGGAGAGAACTCGGTCCCATCTCCACCTGCCAGTTGGGGTTCCCCCCAGGACAAGTCTATGAGGTCCCCTACCTCTGCAGCTGGTAGTGAAGCAGGGGATACCTCAGTTGGGTCTTCCCAGCTGTAGGGGTGTAGGTCTGGGACTGCCACCCAGCTCTCCGGCAGTGTATATTGGGGCCGAATTGAGCTGAAGAAGTATTGGTACTCCTGCTCCAGCTTCAACTCCCTTATCACTAGAGATGCCAGGTCTTGTCTCGCCTCTCTCGCTGTAGCCCAATCATGCATACCCTCCCTGTAGTCATAGATATCCCAGTCTCTCTAGCATCTCCGAACTCTGGTTCTGCGAAGGCCTCAAACAACAGGCCAGGGCCATTGTAATTCTAACCCTCGGGTCTGTTGTGCTCAGCTATCCAGCAGGAGTGCCGAATCGAGTACCACCAGAGGGCCTGGTAGGCGTTGTCTAGCCAAAGCTCCTTAAATCTTAGGCCCCAGAGCTCTGTTACCCACTCGTCCAGGGGGTGTTCTCCCAAGAGACCCATCCGCATCGCCACACGCTTCTGTAGCCACTGCTCATAACTGGGGAGACTTCACCTCACCGCCGCTGGGCATTTTCCAGGGCATCATACCAGACTTCCTTTATGTCTGCATCCCTGTAGTCCGTGGCCACCTCCTCCTCATCATCATGGAACGCTGTCCGAAGACTAGCCGATTCCATCCTGCTGTAGCCAGGGGCGCTGTATGGATACTAGCGTTGCCCTCAATCCACGAACTGTGTCTCCGAGCTGCTTCTCCTCGCACTAGGACGCCATCCCACTGCTGCCACCAGTGTAACGGAACGCCTGGCACCCCGACTGGGCACCTTCCGCTGACGCTTGCTCCTAGCGCTTCCCGAGGGCTCCAAGCACTCCACCGGACACCATAACCACCTCTCCTAACTCCAGAAAGCAGGAACCAGGAACAAGCTCTTACAAGAGCTTATACTCAGGGGAGTATTGTGGTATAGCAATCGCCAAGAGTGTGGTTATCCCATCCCCCAACCATGAGCCAAGACTTAATGAATGGGTAAAGCAGAACTTCTTTATTGGATGGTCCAAGCTTGGCCTTTTATGCAAGTCCTCCAGCAATGGCTACTCCCCCATGGACCTGGTAGAGGACAGGCACACAAAATACAGTGACCAATCATTCTACAGCCAGATATATCACAACCCCACATGCATTGTCCATTGTGCTTGCTGGTTGCGTCCCAGGCAATGTCCATTGTGATTGTTAATTAGGTCACAGGCAATGTCCATTGTGATTGCTAATTGCGTCACAGGCAATGTCTATTGTGCTTACTAACTGTCACCGAGGCCATAGTCACATGGCAAGAGGCTGGCAAGCAGGCCTCTCCAACCCCCAGGGACAAAGTTTCTTTCGTCACAGATGATGTGCTAAGACAGGGAATGTTGGATGTTGTTGCTGACCGTTCATGCGAAGGTCTAGTTGCAGGGTGAGGGGCTTCCGGGCTTGCGCCTTTCGAGAGGGCATTGGCCAACAGTGCGTAACACAGGGGAAGAGAAGGCAGTGGTGTGACCCACAGACTCAGATTGTGGACCCAGGCGTTCGTCCCACTTATTAGCGTTCTTGGATGCCATGTGGCAGATCATGCTGGTGAGGTTGCTATTTTTCGTGCCCCGGCTCATTTTGGTACTGCACAGGTTGCAAACTACCACTATTTTGTCGTCTGCACTTTCCTCAAAAAAGTGCCATACTGCGGAACACCTACCCCTTGGCAAGGTAGATTTATGCATGGGGGTGATCGGTGTAACGGTTGTGGGCCTGTTTGGTGTGGGCCGACATCTCCCTTTTGCAAGACCACTGCCTCTTCCAGACTGTTGTGGTGCTGCAGATCCCTCCCCCTCTTTACTGCTGTCCTCGCTTGGCTTTTCACCTTCCCATGTTGGGTTCCTCACTCTGTTCATCCTCCTGACTTGACCTAACCACAACCTCAGTGATTGACAACTATGTCTCATCATCATCCACCTCGTGAACGAATGATTGCCATTCACCACCATCATCTTCTTGAGACTGTGAAGGCTCAAGAGGTTGGGAATCAGGGCACAATCTCTCAGGTCCCTCTTCAAGCATGCTGGGCGTTAGGGCCAAATATAATAGTAGTGCTGGAAAGAGCTCTTCAGATTATGTGAGTGTGGGATAACTTGTTTGGCAAGCCTCTCCATGGTGGGAGGAAGGATGATCAGAGTTAGAAATCGGTTGTCTAGACTCTTGGCTACAGAAACTCTACGACTGGAAGCATTATCTTCAGTAATCCAACCGACCAACTGTTCGCACTGGTCTGACTTGGACAGTGTTGTCCTGCGCTGCCCAGCTAAGTGGGACATGAAGCAGGGTACGGTAAATGTTTTTTTTTTTTTTTTTCTGGTGCATTGGCAGAAAGCACAGTTTCATTGCGCCCAGGGCCACGGCCTCTGCGTGCACCATCAGCATCATGCCCACTTCCCCGTTACTCAGTGCTCGCCTTCTTCATATTAATGGTTTTGTCACTAGACGTGTCACAGATTGTTTTACTGTCCCCTAAAGACACAGTTTTTGGATACAAGACAGTATATGTCACAGAAACACACAAAATATGGACACTATATTAGGCCCAGATTATTGGAATTTGTAATACAGACACTGTTTGCAGATGTTGTACACTATTGGTTAAAGAACACCACAGATTATGGACACTATATTTGGCCCAGATTATTGGAATTTGTAATACAGGCACTGTTGCAGATGTTCTACAATATTCCTTACAGAACACCACAGATTATGGACACTATATTAGACCCATATTACAGGAATTTGCAAAACAGACACTGTTTGCAGATTTTCTACAGTATTTGTTACACAAAGCCACACACTATGAACAGTAGATGTAGCCCAGATTACTAAAGACACAGTCTGCAGATGATGTACAGTATATGTCACTAATAGGTATAAAATAAAAATACCTTGCTGCTGTCAAACACACACAGCAGTCCTTAAAAGGACTTTGGGGTCTTTGAAAAGCTTTTGGTAGCAAAAACAGCAAATGTCTCTCCCTGCACTATCTGTCCCTTCCAAAGCACTGTACCTGAGACTGCAGGAGGTAAATCGCTGCTCTAAAACACACACACACACACACAAACAGTAAACCCTAAAAGGACTTGTGGGTCTTGGAAAAGCTTTCTCAGAATAAAAACTGAAAAAATTGCTCCCTACACTGTCTTTCCTTTCCTACGCTCTGTTCTCCCTGTCTATGTCTGAACCGAACATGCGTCATCGGGTGCTATATAGCACCCAATGACACGTTCTGGCCAGCCAATCACTGTAATGCCAGCAGCCAACATGGCTACTGGCATTACAGTGAGGGCAGTACTTACCTGCACCTTTATCGGCTAATTAAAACCCGCCAAACGTGCAGTATGGTTACTTTTTTATTTTTTTTTAAATAAATTAGTGTAGACCCCAAAATATTGGGAAAATATAAGAAATTAAACAAAGTGTAAGTGCACGGTAGTATAACAGTGGTTGGATGAGGCCGGTATACATGTCTATTCTGCAAAAGGTACAAACAAGTCCTGTGGGATCCATGCCTGGTTCATTTTAATAAATGAAAGCTTGCCCACATTGTCTGTGGACAGTCGGCTGCGCTTGTCTGTCATAATGCCACCAGCTATGCTAAACACACGTTCAGACAATACGGTGGCTGCAGGGTACGTCAGCACCTCCAAGACGTAAAGAGCAACCTCAGGACATGTGCCCAATTTGATGACCCAGAAGTTGAATGGGGCAGACCCAGTGGCGTAGCTAGAAATGATTAGGCACCACAGCAAATTTTTGAATGGGACCCCCTTCCCCAGTAATTTTTGCGCAAACCGCTTCCTTTCATGCCGCCATGCCGCTGGCTACTAAAGATTGCTCTCTCAGACCAGGCCCAGCAGCTGTTCCATTCGCTTTCTATACTGTCTATACCGCCACTGTATATAATTTCATTGTATTATACTGTTAGTCCTCCTCCTCCTCGTGGATGGGCCCTTTCTTTTGATTACATGGGCCCTTTCTAGGTCACGGCCCCAAGCAGTTGCTTCCCCTGCTTCCCCTGTAGCTATTCCCCTAGGCAGATCCATCAGTCAGTACGTGTACTGTTCCACCATGTTGCTAAAATGCTCCCTCCTGCTAAGATGTTCCAGATCTGCTGGTGGTGCAGGTTGTTGTGGCGTGATGATGACAAAGCTTTCCCACATTTTGCCTATGCTAACCCTGCCTTCTGAGGTGCTGATGGTGACCCAGCTGCCCGTGAGCTGGCTTGGGTGCCACCCTGCTGAGAACACAGTTCCTCCTCATCCTCCTCATCCTACAGAACTGTGCCCTGGCTGGACAATTGTGTTCCAGGCCAGGGCCTATGTTGGTGCAGATACCCACCCTCCGAGCCACTTGTATTTGGTTGGCCTAAGTTAAGGATAAGGCATGTATATCGTTTTGTTTGTTTATATAGTAAGTTTAGCTGCCTTATAGTTATTTTAATATGTTTTTAACCCCTTAAGGACACAGGGTTTTTTCATTTTTGCGTTTTCGTTTTGCGCTCTATGCCTTCCAAGAGCCATAACTTTTTTATTTTTCCGTTCACATGGCCATATGAGGGCTTATTTTTTGCGGTACAAGTTTTACTTTCCAACGCCATCATTTAATAATGCATACGGTGTAGTGGGAAGCGGGAAAAAAATTCCAAATGGGGTGAAATTGCAAAAAAAAAGCAATTTCACCACAGTTTTACGGGTTTCTAAATTACGAGGTTTGATTTGCGATAAAACTGACCATTTAGTTTTATTCTACAGGTCAGTACGAATCCGGCGATACCCAATATGTATAGCTTTTCTTGCGTTTTGATAGTGAAAACTATCGCCATGTTTTGACCACTATAACGTATTTGTATATAAGTGTATGGCGTTGTATGGGGGCTTATTTTTTGCGGGGCGATCTTAACTTTTAGTTGATACCATTATGGGGTGTGTAGGACTTTTTGATCGCTTTTATTTAATTTTTTTGAGGAAATGAAGCGTCCAAAAACAGCAAATCGGCCATTTAGGCGCTTTTTCCGTTTTTCTGTTTACCGTATGGGAAATATATTTTTATATTTTTATACTATAGGCGTTTTACACATTCGACACCCATGATGTGTATTTTTATTTTTTTATTATTTTATTTTAATTTTGGGGAAAGGGGGGTGATTTAAATTTTCAGTTTTTTTTTATTTATTTATTTTTTTTTAATTTTTTTTACACTTTTATATAGATCCCATAGGGACCTATATAAATCAGTTACCTGATTGCTTCTATCATAAACTCCAATACACTTGTATTGGAGTTTATGAGCATTTTACTACTTTCCTATGAAGCCCTATTGCTAACAAGGGCTCCATAGGAAATACTAAATGATAGCCTCAAGCTGAATGAAAGGCTTGAGGCTATCCTTCCAGCGCTCCGATTCTCCCGATCACCACTAGGGAGCCGGAGCGCTGCCGAGATTTACTTTCGGTTTAGCGCGTGCAGATGCCGTGATCAGGATTGATCACGGCATCTGCGAGGATACATGATCGCGGTCGGCAGCGCTGCCGACCGCGATCATCAGCTGCGGGGGTCAGCTACAGGAATCAGCCGGACCCCCGCAGCGATGGTGCCCGCAGCGGCCAGGAGCGGGCGCCATCCTCAGGGACTGGACACATGACGTACCCATACGTCATGTGTCCTTAAGGAGTTAAGAAAATTTGTAAATAGTTTGTTAATGGATTGAGGGAAGGGGGGGGCGGGGGTGGAGTGTGTGTTTGATTAACTGAATTGATTTTCACTGTCTGGTGTTTAGGAATTTCTGCACCCCAAATTCAGCACATGTGGCAGGAAGGGGATGTGTGTCAAACCGGCTAGGCCCAGACCTGCTAGTATATTTCGCCCATTAGCGCACAACACCAGGCTGGGCTGAAGGCTCTATGGCACCAACCAATGGTCGGTCTGTTGTTCCATGCCTGTCCACAGCTCCTGCTCGGTGCGGTGTTTGTCCCACAAACCCACAAGTTTTAAAACAACCTGCTGTCATTTCTCCCTGGCTGTGCTGCTGTGGGTGAGGAAGGTGTTATGCTGAGCAGATGAGGAGGTGGTAGAGGAGGAGAAGGCCGAGTAGGAGGAGGAGGAGGAGGTAACAGGATGCAAAGAGAAATGCCCAGCAATCCTCGGGGGCGGAAGGACATTTGCAAAAATGCTATCCGCCTTTGGGCCAGCCGCTACAATTACCCACTGTGTAGTTGGTTATGTGGACGTTGCCACAGATAGCGTTGCGCAGTGCACACTTAATTTTGTCTGCCACTTGGTTGTGCAGGGAAGGGATGGCTCGCCTGCAAAAGTAGCGGCGGCTTGGATACACGTACTGTGGGATAGCCACCGCCATAAGGTTTTTATAACTGTCCACCAGACAGAATGACAGCATTTCAAAGGACCAGGAAGTTTGAAATATGGCATTCAGAGCCATGGGTAGGGGGGTACTTCCTCTTTCTATTTCTTTTTCTCTCCAGTGTTTGGGAGGTGGACGGCTGATAGCTGAACACTTCCATGGGATTTGGTGGAGATGCTTGGTGACAATGACAGATGTGGTGGTGTTGCTGCCACATCCTCTGTTTGCTGGGTGACAGGTGCCACTGTCACTCACTTGGGCTCAAGTTTAGAATGTTTATAGAGATGTTCCGAACTATTCGCCGGCGAACAGTTCCTGGCGAACATAGCTTGTTCGCGTTCGCCGCGGCGGGCAAACATATGCGATGTTCGGTCCGCCCCCTATACATCATCATTGCGCAAACTTTGGCCATGTACCTCAAAGTCAGCAGACACATTCCTGCCAATCAGCACCCTCCCTCCCACACCTTCCACCTCCTATATAAAGGGCAGCCATTTTAGATTCAGTCTGAAGCTGTATGTTAGTGAGAGCAGGGAGACTGCAGCTGCTGCTGCGCTGGTGATTCTGAATTCATAGGGAAAGCGTTAGCTAGGCCAGTTTTCTGTGCCCACAGACTCATCTGCTGTAAGGACAGCGTCACAGCACCCCAAAAAGCCCTTTTTAGGGCTGCTACATTAGTCTGCTTTTATATTTTTTTTCTCCATATATATATTGCAGTTGCCTGGCCTGCCCGTGTGTGAGGAGCTGCAGGCCCACAGACTGTAGTGTGCCCACTGCCAGTGCCCACCAATCACACCGTGTGGCACAGGACTTTGCATAAAAAAAAGGCATTTAATATTCACCCTTTACTCTAAGATTAGTTGCCTGCCAGTGTTTGTCAGGCCGACTTCCACTGACTGTAGTGTGCCCACTGCCAGTGCCCACCACTCATACCGGGTGGCACAGTACCTTGCACGCATAGTACAACTAATAAAAAAAAAAAAATGACAGGCAGAGGCAGGCCACCCGGCAGGGGCCGTCGTGGTGCTGTGATTTTCTTTGGCCCTAGAATGTCGCGGATATAAAGCGCAAAAATGCGTTATATACAAAAAAAACAAAAGAAAGGATCAAATGAAAAAATATCAAAGTTATTGATCCTATTGAGGAGAGGGCGACATAATAACCTCTCAGCTCGTTTGCGAGAACCTTAATTATTTTGTGCAACTAGAAAGGAAACAAGGTACCATCATCTATGCAAAAATATATGTGAGTTTATTATACATAAGTGCTAAACACAAAATCGATAATACAACCTGTACAATGATAGACAATGCAACATAATACCACTATTTTCAAATTAAAGAAAAGTACCCCTTTCTATCACCTTTTAACCAATTTAGGCATATGGCGGCACTATAAATTTACCAGCTTGGTATCAGGCTAGGGAATAACAAAGTTCCCAAGGACTAAGTACCAATGTCTGATGCTCACTTAGCAATATTCATCTTTGCTAAGGAAATGATCAGACTTGATCAGGAGCCTTATCAATTACAGATCCACAAATGGGGACCTTTGACTATATACCGGGCTGAGTAACTTATCAATACCGCAAGCAATAAACAAGATATACGTTACCAAGGGTCAAAAGGTGAGTAGGGCTCCGAAGGGACGGTCAGCTCTCCAGAGGGTTCCCCGGGATCCAGGATAAAACCCACGTGTCCGTTTACTCTTTTGTTTGTAGTCTTTTCTTTCTTTCTCCTGGAATCTTTCTCTCAACCCGTCTATGATTAATATTCACAGACTTATCAAAAGAATACACCCCTTTAGATAACGGTCTTCCAACCAAGCCAGAGGGTGTGCACATATGGTAATGGTACTGTGAGATCATACATTACCCAAAATATTTTATGGTGAATGTGTTATGTTACCTGCCGATACCTAGGCGGCAATGTTGTATAAGCTATAAATGTGAAGCTTTTAGGAGTTAAATTTATATAATGTGACTTTATGTTAAGTGGTAACATCCACCACCTGGGACATACATTAAAAAGGGAGGCATACCCCCTGACACTGGAAGCAATTAAAACTTAAATTCCCAGAAACTAGTAACTGTTCTCAAGTCATAAAGCTAAAATGTAGACAACAAATGTGTGGGTTTAGGATTTCACAGGTGCCTTATCTTATGAAAATAACACAACTTTTCCGTCAGCAACTTCTTATTAAGAGAAATCCCACTGAGCATGCTTCCCCACATACCTCAGGAATACACGCTTCTGGTGATACACACACAGGATATATATATATGTTAATATACGATTATAACATGTAACAAAATAAAACCAATATATGAAATATAAAACAACACATATGTGATATATTGATTAACTTGTGTCAAGACTAAATACGATCCACTATATGAACAAACAGACATTATATGTATGTCTCATTAATACATCTCATTATAAAAAGATGACAGATGAGCGCCAGGAAGAACCTCATGTCGGCTCATAGCCTAGTGATAAGGTAAAATTACTCCCTTAGATAGGCCCACATCTGCCAGGAAGAATCTTTCCTTGAACCCATATTTTTTCTTTTACACAATGAAGGTTCATACAGAAGGGTGAATATAAGTTCAACATGGCTTCTTATAGGCCATGAATACACGTTATAACAATAATAATGTATAAATGGACTCAGATATACTGTAATGCCGCGCTCTAACAGTGGATAGGATATATTTTGATCCGTCCGTTATAAGCCACTGAAGTGTAGTGTTGTACCGCTGGTTACCACATATCTATATGGCAATGCACTCACCGATAGCTGGTCGGTGCGGGCTACTTTCCTCCTTGGTTCCTGGTCTCTGCAGGGTGTGGAAGTGGGTTTGTTATGTGGTCGGTGACAGCGGTAGCAGGAGCACGGTCTCTCTAGTCGGCGTGTCTGGGTCGCGCCCCGGCCGGTGGCGCGATCCTCAGTTTGCACGCACGCACGTACAGGGCACAGGTGATGTCACCACTGCGGCTACAGCTAGTCGTAGGCACTGGGCTTCTACGCGTTTCGGGTATTAGCGATACCCTTCGTCAGGAAGTCAGACCTAGTGTGCTCCCTGCCTATTGCCTCCAACTCCTACTTCCACCTCCTATACTCCTCCAACTTCGATATCCTCCTCGGCTGAGTCCTCTTCTGCTGCGGCATCTGGCTGCACATCAACTGAATCCCCCCAGCTCCCCAGGGGCTATTCCACATCCCGGATACAACAGTGTCACGCTGTCTTGGGGTTGACTTGCCTGAAAGCAGAGAGCCACACGGGACCAGCACTCCAGTCCACCCTGAGCACACAGGTGGATCAGCACCAACTGGAGATCGGCAAAGTGGTGTGTGACAATAGAACAAATTTGTTGGCCACATTGAATTTGGGCAAGTTGTCACAGGCTTACAGGACGTCCTCAAGCAGGCCAGGAAGGTGTGTGGCAATTTCAGGCGTTCCTACATGGCCATGGCGCACTTTTCCGTTGTTCAGCGGCGAAACAACATGCCAGTGAGGCGATCGATTTGCGACAGCCCGACACGTTGGAATTCAACACTCCTAATGTTCGACCGCCTGCTTCAACAAGAAAAAGCCATCAATGAGTATTTGTTTGACCGGGGTGCTAGGAAAAGCCTCTGCGGAGCTGGGAATTTTTTTGCCACGTTACTGGACGCTCATGCGCAATGCCTGTAGGCTCATGCGTCCTTTTGAGGAGGTGACAAACTTAGTCAGTCACACCGAAAGCACCATCAGCGACCTCATCCCATTTGTTTTCTTCCTGGAGTGTGCCCTGCGAAGAGTGCTAGATCAAGCTGTAGATGAGCGTGAAGAGGAAGAGGAAGAGTTGTGGTCACCATCACCACCAGAAACAGCCTTGTCATCATCGCTTGCTGGACCTGCGGCAACGCTGGAAGAGGAGTATGAGGAAGAGGAGTAAGAGGAGGAATGTGGCTTTGAGGAGGAGGAAGACCAACCACAGCAGGCACCCCAGGGTGCTTGTTGTTGTCACCTATCTGGGACCCGTGGTGTTGTACGTGGCTGGGGGAAAGAACAGACATCAATGACATCAGTGAGGACGAGGAACGGGAAGTGAGTAGCTCTGCATCCAACCTTGTGCAAATGGGGTCTTTCATGCTGTCATGTCTGTTGAGGGACCCTCGTATAAAAAGGATGAAGGAGAATGACCTGTACTGGGTGGCCACGCTACTAGACCCCCGGTATAAGCAGAAAGTGGCAGAAATGTTACCAAATTACCGAAAGTCGCAAAGGATGCAGCAGTTCAAAACCAAACTAAAAAATATGCTTTACACAGCTTATAAGGGGGATGTCACAGCACAACAGGAATCTAACTGGGGAAGAGGTGAATGTAATCCTCCTCCTACCACTACCTGATCGATACAACATCATACCTGATTGTATACACACACTGGAGGTTTTAAACCACGTTGTGCAAAAAAATTTAGGATTGTTAGGTGATTTATGCCTTTTATGGATTAAAACCCAACTCTGCGTCAACTATGCAATTTTCCATGGGAGTTTTGCCATGGATCCCCCTCCGGCGTGCGACAGTCCAGGTGTTAGTCCCCTTGAAACAACTTTTCCATCACTACTGTGGCCAGAAAGAGTCCCTGTGGGTTTTAAAATTCGCCTGCCTATTGAAGTCTATGGCGGCTCGCCCGGTTCACCCGTTCGCGAACATTTGAGGAAATTCGCTTTCACCTTACGTGAACGGAAAATTTTATGTTCGCGACATCTCTATTTATTATTTTTCTGTATTTCATTTTATTTTAATTCATTTCCTTATTCACATATGTTTGCAGGGCATTTACCTACATGTTGCTGCCTTTTGCAGCCCTCTAGCCCTTTCCTGGACTATTTTACAGCCATTTAAGTACCCAAAAGTTTGGGTCCCCATTGACTTCAATGGGGTTCGGGTTCGGGGTGAAGTTCGAGTCGAGTTCGGATCCCGAACCCGAACATTTTCGTGCAGTTTGGCCGAACTTCTCAAACCCGAACATCCAGGTGTTCGCTCAACTGTACATGTCACATTTGAAGACCCCCTGATGCACCCCTAGAGTAGAGGTAAATAACAAATTGCTTGTGGAGAGCACCATTCATTCCCTACTCACTTAGTAACTCCGGTGGTGGTGCCAGCAGTGTTAGGACCGAACCTCTGGTCCTCCGCAAATCCAGACACTTTTCAAAGTAAACCGCGGCACTCCAATGCAGTTGATTTCTTGTAGTTTTATTGGTTCCAAAAGATAACAGCGACGTTTCGACAATAATAGTCTTTCTCGAGCTTTAGAAAGACTATTATTGTCGAAACGTCGCTGTTATCTTTTTGGAACCAATAAAACTACAAGAAATCAACTGCATTGGAGTGCCGCGGTTTACTTTGAAAAGTGTCTAGAGTAGAGGTAAGGTATCAAAAAACAACTGTTTTGGCACCGTTTTTGTTTTTTACAGTGTTTATCTGACAGGTTAGATCACCGTTTTTATTTTTTATTTATTTACCGTAATCACCTAAGGGTTAGGTCATGTGATCTTTCTTTTTTTTTTTTTTCTTTTTTTTTTTTTTCAATTGGCACATTACAATCTTAATTTAAATCAAGCCACCTTATAAAAAGATAACACTTTCTTAAAAATATATCCATTTCCATACATGTAGAACTTACATATTGCATCATACGTTAAATAATAAGTAACTTTAAATATCTCCCCAGCCCCGCCCTCCCAACTCCTTCCCAACCCCCCGCCCACCCTATTCATGTGATATTTTAATAAACCTGGTTGTTACAGACATGCCAAAACCTAATATGTCTCCTTTTTTATTTTTTTTACTTTTAACAAAGTATAAGCATTTTTGAAACAAAAAAAAATCATGTTTTAGTGTATCCATAGTTTTTTTATTTTTTGCCCGATTGTTTTATGTAGGGGCTCATTTTATGCAGCATGAGGTGCTTGTTTGATTGGTACTATTTTGGGGGGCATACACCTTTTTAATTGCTTGGTTTTTCACTTTTTGTGATGTAAGGTGACAAAAAATGATTGTTTTAGCACAGTTTTTATTTTTATTTTGGGAAATTTATTTATTTTTTATATTTTTACTTTTTATTTTTGTCCCACTCTGAGACTTCAACTTCTAGGGTCTGATCTCCTCTACAATGTATTACAATATGTCCTTTATTGTAATACATTGCATGTCAGCTTACATGCTGACAGCCTGCCTGTGAGATCCAGTCTAAGGGGCAGGATCTCACAGGCTTCCATAGAAGGCAAGACCCAATGCCTATGGAAGGCATGGGGCTTGCCTCCTTTGCCTTCGGATCCACTGCAGCGCGGAGGCCCGATGGAGATGCAGAGAGCTCACCGTACATGTATGGCGCTGCTCCTTAAGGGGTTAAAGGAGTTGTGCATCCTGTTTAGGCTACATTCACATGAACATATTTTGTTTCTGTGTTTCTGTGTTTTTTTTTGCGGATTGGATGAGTCCATTCATTTCAATTGATCCGCAAAAAATACGGACAGCACATCGTCTGCATTCCGTATCCGTATGTCCATTCCATAGCCACGCAAAAAATATAGAGCATGTCCTATTCTTGACCATTTTGCGGACAAGAATACACAATGTAATGTAATAATGTATCCTCAAAAAAAAAAAAAAATGATGCAATATGGATGCCAAAAAGACATCATCTGCATTTTTTGCGGATCAGTGTTTTGTGGACAGCAAAACACATACGGTCGTGTGAATGTGTCCTTATATTGATGATTTATCCTCAGGAAGTGGAAGTGTCGCTCAGTGCGAGCGTTGCCTTCTTTTCATTACGCTATGTGTCATCCTCCTTTTTGCGGTGGCATACTGACGTGAATGTAGCAAGTACTTGTAAGTTACACTGCATTTCCATGATGATGAGCAGCATAATGAACAGGAACAGGCACTCACATGGAGCACCCCTTCGTTTTCAAACAGCTAGTCAGCGAGGGTGTCAGGTGATGTAGAAAGAAAGCAGAGTGGCATTCACCACCGGTATGAACTCTCTTCTTTATTCGTCAAACATAGACATGAAGACAGCAGGTGGAGGGCTTGGGGCGGGCGCTCTCCTCTACAGACACCAGACAGCGACAGCCGTTTTGCATGAGAGTGCTTCCTCCGGCTACCGTGCAAAACAGCCATCGCTGCCTGGTGTCTGTAGAGGAAAGCGCCCGCCCCAAGCCCCTCACCTGCTGTCCTCATGTCGATGTTTGATGAATAAAGAAGAGAGTTCATACCAGTGGTAAGTGCCACTCTGTTTTCTTTCTACAAGCAAGTTATATTACTATTAACTGTCCTTTGGAGTTAGTGCACCGCGTATGTTGGATTATATAAGTGTTTGGAAGCATACTATTCGGTGAGGGAGGAACCAGCAGTGCCGCCCAAATTCTCTTATATCTTCTATTACATGTCAGGTGTTAAATCCCCACCATTCAGATATTGCGGAGAGGTCATCAATACAAACAGGCTGCACAGCCCCTTTAAGTCCATTTTTCCTGAGTATCAGAATTCACGTAAAAACAGGGAGTAAAATTTAAAAAAATGGTTAAGATAAAATAAAAAAAATAAAAAAGAGAAAAAAGTATCAACACAAAGCTCAAATACCTTTTTGACAAGTTTCCCTTTAAGTTCCAATTCATAACAAAACACTATCTATAGTCCTTGATAGGATATTGTTAAAAAAAAACAAGCTGTTAATTAATTGCCTTATATTTATATTCCTCAATTGACTTAAAGAGAGAAGACTCTGGAGACAATGACAAAATGTGTATTACTTGGCTCTGTGCTCTCTGTTTTGTGTATAAATATCGAGCTTTAAGCCATTATGGTTAATATTGATGTGCTGAGATTTAAATAAAAAGGAATGCATATTTTTTAAAATGACCATCAAGAACAAAGAAATGTATAATGTAAGTATTGTCAGTCAATCTCTACAAAATAATACAGAGGATTCCTCCAAGTGTCAAGTGTTGTTATTATTATTATTCAGTTAGAATTTTGACTTTAAAAGAGAAAGTCTGATCATTGTCTTCTAATCAACTCTTCGTAGTGCCCTTGGCTATGTTAGGTTATTATTATATTTTTGTAGCCAACAAGGGATATACAAAATTACTTAAAAATATGTAATTTATGTACATTACTTTTATAGAAAGAGGTAAATAGTTTCTAGCTTTTTCCATATAGAATATAATATATATATATTTTTCTTTTTCTTTTTTGTTAGCTTTTAGCAAACATACAACCATATGATATAATGTGTCTCGGTTAATAGAAATACCCAGAAGGAGGAGAATTAAAAAAGAGAGAAAAATATAGAATGTATGTAACAGTATATTTAGTAAAATACTGTAACATATAGTAAATGCTCGATTGTTATTACAGTGCTTGTTGCAGTATTGATTTTTTTAATAACATTTTTATATCTGCAGGAGAAGAATCTGACGGTCTCTGAGTTTTTCCTATTAGGATTTCAAGGGAACCACTGTTTAAGAATTTTCCTCTTCTGTTTTTTCTTTCTGATTTACTGTGGGACAATATATGGAAACCTCCTGATCATCACCCTGGTGTCTATTACTAAGAAACTCCAGACTCCAATGTACTTCTTCATCTCACAACTGTCCATCAGTGACATATTAGTGATCACAGATATTGTCCCCAACCTGCTCCACGTCCTACTGAATAATGGAGCGACCATTACTTTTATTGACTGCATCACTCAGTTGTATTTTTTATGTGCTCCTGAAGTATTTGAATGTTTTCTTCTTACTTTGATGTCTTATGACAGATATGTGGCCATCTGTAATCCCCTCCGTTATGCCACCATCATGACAAGTGGAAATTGCGTGATATTGTCTATAATCGGTTGGTTGGTTGGATTTTCCATAGTTTTTATTTACATCATAAATATTGCAAAACTAATTTTTTGTGGGACAAATATCATTGACCATTTATTCTGTGACATGCTCCCCTTATTAGAACTTTCCTGTTCTGACACCTTCATGATCCACTTGGAGGTTTTCTTTGTAAGCATTCCTTTTGTCTTCATTCCAACCGCAATCATTGTAGTGTCTTATATGTGTATTATTTTAGCAGTCTTAAGGATCCCATCCAGTACTGGTAGACAGAAAGCCTTCTCAACCTGTAGCTCCCACCTCATTGTGGTCTCCATATTCTACTGGACTATGTTCAGCGTTTATGTTGTCCCAACAAAAGGCTTAACCCTCTCCATGAGCAAAATCTTATCCCTGCTGTATACTGTCTTTACTCCTTTGATTAACCCCATTATATACAGCCTGAGGAATAAAGATATTAGGGAAGCCGTACAGGAAACATCTCATAAATGTGTGGTCTGGTAAATTATCAGTAAGAAGGTGTTCACAGATGTTTTTTGCTGAGTTTGTCAACCCCATTGACAAAAACAATGAAATGATTATGTAAAAGTATCTGCCAAGAGATGATGACAATATTTTAATATGTCTGAATATGAAAAAAATTAAAAGACCTTAGAAACCATAATGTTTTCATAGCCAGATTCTGTGATTTTAAAGCGGACCTGAGTTAAAAAAAAAAAAGTTTGCATAATGGCTGTGCTTCTTTATACAGTCATAACTGTAAATGAACAGTTATGTTTGGACTTTAGTCTCATTCTATCATATTATTTCCTGTTTTCTGATGCACAGCTAGATGCATTTCACTCAGAAGCAGGGGGAATCTCCCGTCTGCCAGTACTGTATGCAGTGACCCTACAACCCTTACTTTCCACTATGTTTGTTTTCTTCTAGGAATCTCAGAAATCTGACAAGGAAGTCTAAATCACACTTACAGAAAAGCAGAAGCCCCCTGTGATGTCCAGAAGCAGTTGTTTTATCAGGCTCAGCATTTCAGCTAGCTCTGACATGCCCCTGCTTCCTCTCAGCCATCTTCTGAGTCTGTTACCAGGGATGGATTTTGCATGACAACAGGCAGTGGACTGCATTGTAGGTGTAAGTAAGACCCCTAGTGGCCATCACTTTACAGCTTTTTTCAAGTGGAGGCAGGCATATTTTTTAAATGAAGTTATTTAGAAATGTGTCAGTTACACCATTCTCTATAAAATAAAATAACATTGTGCGAAAGTACAGTGACTTTTTAAGATAAATACAGTATAAACTGTAATCCAGTAGGTGTTCATGAGATATTTCAATTTCATACAATATTAGAAGGAAAGCAAAGATGGAAAGATAAGTTATCAATATCAGATTAACAGCAATTCAACTCCCGTCACAACTGACAATCAACTGTTCTGCAGTAGCTGTGACAATGGTGCTAAAACTACAATGCCTTTTCCATTGTGTGGCTGATTACTACAATTACTACAGCACTGCTCACATTGACTCATTTCCGGTGATTGGGGGTAAAGAAGGGGAAGCTAAACATGTCAAACTCTTGTGTAGAATAGACAGCTATGAAAATAGTCATTAACTGAAATACCACCCTACAGTCCCAGGGAAGAAGTTATTGGTATCTGACAGGACTTGTCTGGGATCTAGAAAAATGCTAATACTATTACAA
This sequence comes from Bufotes viridis, assembly GCA_033119425.1. Taxonomy (NCBI): domain Eukaryota; kingdom Metazoa; phylum Chordata; class Amphibia; order Anura; family Bufonidae; genus Bufotes; species Bufotes viridis. The sequence goes on from CM065590.1 coordinate 10,693,068, forward strand.
ACAAATTATTAAAATATATCAATAGTCTACTGGAAATATTGTTCTCACAACTTGTCATGGTGGGCATGGGCAGAGCATCACTCAAATAGCTTCTTCCCCAAGTCACCACCATTCTCTTATGTCCCATCCTACTGGCTGCAGCCTGTCTGCTAGGTCTATTTCTATGTGTGTATTAGTGTAAATTCATTGAGCCTCACTATGCAGCACCACTAGAGTTAATTTCTGTTTTGCTCTTTGTTCATCTGTTTGTCTACTGAGCTCGTAATCTCTCCTATATATGCTGGGCTGTTTGTTCCACCCTTTCCCTGAACACTCCTTTAGATTCCTTATGGTTTCACTTGCCTGCTAAGCCCTGCAAAAGAGCTATAAACTGTGTATAAACTTCCACCAGTGTTTCTTGGATCCTGACTTTCTGCCACCTGACCTGACCCATTGTAAGGATACGGTGGTTTGCGCTCCAGCCTGGATCATGCCCTGTGTAACCATGACAACAATCGCTGTTTGCCTCCCAGGCTGGAAGCAGTGGCCGCTGGGCCGTCTAAGGTGGCTCCGCCCATCCACACTTGGTCAATAAATAGGAGCCAGGTGCTGCACAGGGTGTTCCACTATTGGAGTGCGCACCCTGCCTGCTCCATTCACCACGAGGACTCAAGATCCTAACTACCTGCAACTCTGAACCTCCAGGAGAAACCCTCACCTACCTTACCCGGCTCCACCACTGCAGGATCCTTGCGGGACTTCCAACAGCAAGTATCAGCCTGTCATTTTGTTCACTGACATTGCTCACTGAAAGGAAGGGACTCGCGCTGGTGACTATTAGTACTGCAGGCCTGGGATTCCTGAACGTTGCCAAAGAGCTGTTATTCATGAACTTTAATCTGAACTCTCATTCCTAAAACGAACTTTCCTCACTATTAGTTTTACACTCTATCTGTAGTACGCGGTACATGATTTTGTTAACCCCATACTCTCCGCTTAAGACTGAGAGAGCCGCCTGGGGTACACACTGAGCAGCCGCAAAAGACACCACCAACACTCAATCAGTGTGCCAAAAGTGGATGTCAAAGGACACCGCAGTTGAGATCCTAACTGATCAATTTGGTGCGTTACACCCATGCCTGTTTACAGAACTGACCATAAGCCTATTGTTCTGACTGTTTCTTTGATTTGCATGTACTCTGCCTGCCCTAACCTCTGCCTGTTTCCTGATTATGTATATTGCCTGATTTGTTGGTGCTTAGTACTGGTGTCTCTGACCTCAGTGGGTCAGCAGCCAACTATACCAGGACTATTCCAAGAGGTAGGGCCCTGGTGGCTCACCTGCAGAGAAAGCAAGAACCTTGTATATGGCTTAAAGGGTGACAACCAGAGGCCCTTAGGACTTGCCCAAAATCAAACAGCCCACACTCACTGCCCGTAACACAACTGATAAAAGTCACCTGAGATATTCAGAAAGTTGAGACAATAAAAACATTGCTAATGATCTCATCACTAATGATTTGGATGACTGAAGTAAAGGTGGCCATACACATTAGATAAAAGTTGGCTTATGGTTGAACAGCAGTTGAGCAAACCATATACATTTTAGACCATAATGGTCATTATAGTTTTTCAAATTGGTCATACAAGTTGAATGAAATTGGACAATGGAAATAAAATCTTTCTGGTAACATTCTTTCAGAGAAAAAATATTTTGTCCACGAAAACGAAACCTTACTTTGAACAAAATACATTTTATCTGATTAATGGATGAAAATTTCAAACACAGCTAACATCTTTTTAGATATCAACGGTCTGTCATTGGTTGTCTAAAAATCATCATTTGTTGTTAAATTACATCGGACAAATAATTGTTTTTGTTTAAATCATTAATTTTGAGCAAATTGATGCTATTATGTATAGGTGCCTTAATAGTTTAAAAAAACTTTGGAAAAAATAATGAGAATAAACCTCCTGGGACACGCACTTTATGTCCCTCAAAATTATTTTTTACACTATTGGAACAAGGAAATACTATAGTTGTCACTATCATAAAAGGTTCAAAGAAAATTATAGTCCTGTACTAGAGAAAAATGAATTTCTTGAAATTTGTTTTGAGTCCAATTCATCAATTTTTTCAAAAAAATTAATCTGTTTCCAAATGGATTTTACATAAATCAAAAGTGCTCTAATTGGCCTGAAAATTTAAATATGACATGCTGAAATCTCAGATATATAGTGTTGGGTAAACACATATGGGGGATTTATTAAGACCAGCGTTTTAGACACCGGTGTTAGTAAACCCTCCGCTGGCAGTGGATCCGCCAAAGTTATGTAGAGGCACCGACCAGCATAACATGGAACATACAAGGCTGTAGATCAGCAGCCTATGGGTGTATAGGTAATAGTATTGGTAGTAATGGCAGATGCATAGCTTTAATAGGGGTGGCAGTAGGGGATTAGCAGCAAGGAGGAGCAGCTGAGGTGGTGGTGGCAGCAGCAGCAGCCATATGGTGCATGTTGGAAGGCAGGCAGCATCCTGATGAAGGCAGCAGCAGCCATACAGAATATGATGGTAGGCAGGCAGCAGCAGTGGCATAATGGTGGTAGTAGCATGATGGAGGCAGCAGCAGATGTACAGGACAGGATGGTAGACAGGCAACATGATGGTAAGCAAGAAAGTAGGCAGACAGCAACAGTGGTAGAATGAAGCACTGTCAGCAAGGCCAGGTCGATTCATTGGTCTCAGCCGGAGGAGTGTGAAAATCCCCCCCAAATTCAGGCATGATACATTTTTGACAAAAGAGCTGTTTTGGACACCAAAAGAGGACAACTTGGTCCGTTCAGGTGTCACCACAACCAGTGAGGCGCTGAAAACCCTCTCTGTGATGACACTGGATGCTGGGCAGTAAAGAAGAAAGAGAGTGTGATGTGCCATTTTGGGCCCCTGTTCCGGTCTGCCTTCCCAGAAATCCATCAGGTCAAGGAACATGGTATGCAGCGGAGATAGGCCAAAGTTTTAGTAGGCCTAAACTTGGGCATTGAAGTGGGAGGTCGCCTTTTGGTGATTTGCCTCAGCCTGGCGCAGCACCTGAAAAAACTGTTCCATCATGTGTAGGAGACTGAACTGGCTGCTGCTGCTACTGATTCAGCTACTTTTGTTGGCAGGAGGCGGGTGACTCTGCGGGGGGTGTAGAGGTGCCTCCCTGTTAGACATCCTGGGGGCTGGCGTCTGCTTCCAAAAGTTACTGCAAGCTGCATACACAGTGTTTCCTGGTAATAATGTAATTTGGCCTCCCTTTCGGAGGGAGGAAAACATTCCCCCATATTTCTTCGATAGCGAGGGTCCCAAAGCATGGCTATCCAGTAATCATTAGGCTGCTTGATGTCAATGATATGCCTGTCATGGTAGTAAGCAAACGAGCATACAGCTCCTCATTTGGACCCGAGGATCCAGTTCTTTCCAACTCTGCCCACCACTGAGATAATTGGGTGTCGTGGCCGGCATTGCCTTCATTATTATCATCATCCTCCAACTCCAACTTCTCCACCTCCTCCAGGGACAACACTTAATTCTTATCCTCCTCTTTATCCTCCCTGGGAGTTTCTCCTTGTGGGTCCTCAGCACCTACAGGGCGGACATTCTTCTACCAATAGCCCCTGTTACATGAGCATCAGTATCTATTATAAGATAAGTATGAGGGAGATGAGGGAAAACTGCAGCATGAACGGTATGAGCTGCCACTGCCTGATCTGGAAACAACACATGCTCCCTGCTGAGGCGCTATGATGCATGAAAAAATCATTCACTGCTTTCTGTTGCTTGTACAGATTCTCTAGAATGTGCAATGTTGAATTCCAGAGAGTTAGAAGATTGAGGATTGCTGCAGTGTAGCTGCATACCATTATGTTGCTGCAAGTCCAAGAGAGCATTTCTTGCCACGTGAGAATGACTGAAAATGGAGACAGTCTCCTGGACATTGTCAGCATCTTGCATAAGCCAGTGTACTTTTTTATTTTATTTATTACAGTACTAGGTTAATAATATGCATCATGCAGGGAGCATGTGATACTTACCCCAGGTTCAGGGTGCCCATGATGTTCCACCATTGTCGCTGACCACCTTGCCCAGTTGAAGTCAGCATGGTGACTGCCAGCAAGATGTTTGCTGTTTGATGTACTTTAGCAACTGCTCACCTGTTTGGCTACTTTCGCCCAGGCAGATCATTTCCAACAACGCATGGAAACACTTCACTTGACACATGATAGAAAGGGAACAATGCTGTACCCTACTGCTGCTGGAGATGGAAGTGTGTCCATGGAGAAGGTGGAGTTGCATAAGTGCCTGGTGTAAGAGCCAGCCTGATGCAGATGTTGGGGGGGTGGGTAAAAGGATCTGGCCATATTGCTGAAGTGCTGCCTTGACTGTTGCGGCAAAAAACATTGACCCAGTGGGCCATAAATGACATGTCCAGTCCCTCCCCATAACAGCTGCTCCTGGTGTCCACTGTGTTATGCATCTTGCTGCACATCGTCAATCGCGAGAAGTGGTCTGTGTTCTCCACTATGAGTACATACAAGGCACTACTAAATAGTATGGCAACAGCTAATACTGCAGCACTCTATGTCTTCTTCAAATTATTTAGTTTTATTCACCAAAAAGATGCAACGTTTTGGCTTCCAACAGTCTATGTCAAGCAAAGCCATTCTAACATGGCAAAGAACGTTCTCCTGGATATACAGCGACAGAACGTTCTGCTGGTACACAGCTCAATCCATGATCTTATCTCATGTTAAAGCGTTGCAAATGCTAAAGCAGCATAAAGCGGTGAATGATTTTGTCATGCACCAGACCACCTCAGCATGTGTTGTATCGGGCTCAGGCAGCAGCTCATCCAAGGCACCTGTCAGATGCTGAAGCCCTTTAACCCTTTGAGGACTTTAACCCTTTGTCCCATGTTTTTAATTGCCTGTATCGTCTGATTAATCGTCGTATTTTATCGTCTTAAAATACTTATTTTTTTAGTCAAAATATTAGTTCTTATCAACAAATGGATCTAGCTTTTTGCCAGTTATTTCATGAAATGGCTTAGTTACAGCAACTGACCTAAATAGTCAGATGTTATTGGATTATCTGCTATTTGTTGATAGACTTGTGTTTGACAACAACAAATGATTTTTGAGAGATTTTATCATTTGAACCAATCTGGTTGACATTTTTTGCTCTGGGACACATGGTCCCTATGGTCCTCAACGGACCATACTTTAAAGAATCCCTGCAGAGGGAACCTAGAAGTCATTCAGCCTGTGCTTTATCTGAGCTGTGTGGAACTTTAGGGACCGTGGATAAAAAGCAGTTTTCCAGTTACTGTACAATTTTACCTCTTGGGACTCAACAGAAACGGATAAAACTGTCATTCAGCATGACACTAGATGTACACAGGCATACAGCTAATGCTATGCTAGGCAATAGTAGTGGAGGGGAGTGAGGAGATGCAGTCTGAAGTCAGTCAGCCATCAGTCAGAAAGGTATGTTTGTAGGACAGTGCTGTCCCATTGCTGTGTGATTGAAGTGTGCTGTACAGGAGACATTTTCATTACACAAGTATTATTATCTAATTACAGCATTACATCAGGAGGCAGCTGAAAGAAAGCATTCTCTTCATCAGCTGCATGAAGTGGCAGAGTCATTAATTGTCTTAACCCATTTTATTTGCTATTTTTCATCTGTTCTTAGCAAGACCTCAAACGTGACGGTATGGCATGAACGCTTGTTTACAATACGTGAAGAGGATATACAACAGGTTGGCAGTCTGTTTAGACTGCATTTGTGGGAGGGGCGGAGGCTCTACTTAAACCAGGCACAGCCCCACCTAGGGGCGGGCGTTTTCTCAGTTGCACAGGGGATGCTGGTGTGTCAGCAGGGTGCACTTTCCTCTGCTAGGAAGTTTCTTCCCTACAGTATGGACCTGGAATGGAGCTTTTCTTCTGCCCGTGGCTACCGTAGGGACGCGTGCGCCATGTATGTAAGTTAATTGAGCCGTGTCCGTCTCTCCGGCCGGCTGGAATCTGACCTTTCTTGCGAGCGGGAGGCATCGCATCAAAATCGTCTGCCTCAGCTTCTTAGGTTCGTTTTGTCGGAGTTAATCTATTCCTTTCACTTTGTTTGTTTAGGTAATCTGATTTAGTTCCCCTTCTATCTCATGTGTTTTACATTCACGTTGTTTCGCTTTAAAAAGTTACTTCAGCCTGTGTGCGGTAGGGAAGGTTTACCTGGGCTGCATGTGATGGAGATTGGATGCAGCTGTTGCTTGTTATGGCTCTTGCTATAGCAATCACTTCCCATGTGACCCGCCCCTCCCCCGCAATCAGGGCTGCGTGTATGCTTCAACTCTTTACGCCAGGTTTTTGCCCTGTCAATTGAGACGCTGCCTTCTCATGTCTGCTCTTTCAACATGCTCATTTCTGAGCGGTGCTCTCGTCCGCTCTCGCATCACGTTTACGCTCCACGCATGGTCACAACAGTGGGTAAATCTGTCTTATTCCCTGTGCATTTATTTATTTTTCTGTCATTCTGTTTTTTGCATTCATACCGCTTTTGCTTTCATATGTTTGCTTGCACCACACTCAGACTGGTGTTACACGTCCACTGTTGCTTAGGCCCATTGCATGAGCGCGTTCATGTCACCATTACAGTTTGTTTATGCCTCGTTCACTGCAGGCTGCGGTCATACCAAATTTTACGTTTGGCCTATTGCCAGAGTTGGGGTTCACACTACCGCTGTGACTCGGGTTTCACTTTCACGCTTACGTCTCAATGTTCCCGCCCATCCACGGCCGCATCTCACGTCTGCTGTTACAGCAAGTTAATACTTCTTTCACGCTCTAGCTGAGTTCACACGTTTACTGTTACATCTAGTACTACACTCCATTCCCTGCTAGAACTGCGTCCATGCGTTCGCTGTCGCGACGCTATCTTACTCCGCCCACATTCAGGTCTGTATTTTGGTTATACCATGTTTTTAGGTTTTACTCATTCCAGGTCCACGGTTCACCCATTTGCTGGCACACCATGCTCCCATTCAAGCCACATTCTCCCGTAACTTTCTACGTCACGGTTGTTTTATTCGATTGTCACACTGAGGCAGCTGGTGGCTCCGGTGCCACTCTCCCGTCAAACATGACGGGCATCAATGGTCATTTCCTTTACATCTGGTTTTTCTGCGCGTATACATCAAGTGGGTCTTTGCTCTAGTTGCTAGCAAAAAAAAAAAAAATCCTGTCTGCTCCCCTTTACTTCTGGTTTGTATTCACTAAGATTGTTCCCACTGCCCCAGTTCAATAAGCAGCCTCTCAGCTGGGGTCCGTGGGTCATTAGGGTTTGAGCTTCCGACTCACTACTGTTTCTTTCAAGTTTTTCAGTTCTTTGTCGCCACAAGGACTTCGCAAGTCGCAAGGCATCAGGTTTTGGTTGTACTCTCTCTTCTCAGTTTCATATTCCACGTTTGCATTTCTAAGTTATATGGCTGGTTTTAGTTTCACGTACGTCTCGGACGGCCTCATGGCCGCAGGGGCCCCTTGATTGCTTTGCCCGCAAGGCCGCAGGGGCCCCTTAATTGCTTGGGCCGCCAGGCAGTGGCGACCCCTTGATTGCTTTGGCCTCATGGCCGCGGAGGCCCCATAACGGCTGGCCTCAGGGAGTAGGGATTCCATGACCGTTTCGACCCCATGGGTCGGGGGCATGATGACTGCTTCGGCCCCTTGGCATCGGGGTCCCGAGGACTACCTTGGTCTCACGGCTTGGGGACCTCACGACTGCTTTGGTCTCATGGCTCTGGGGGTCCCATGATGGTCTTGGGCTCATGGCGCTAGGGTCCGCATGTCTGCTTGGCCGCATGCCTTGTGGGCCCCATGGCTGCTTGGCCTCAGGACTTGAGGTCCTCGCGATTTCGGTGGCCTCATTGCTTCGGGGGCCCATGTTTGCTTTGGCCTCATGGCTGTGGGGGCCCCCTGGGGTGGCTTGGCCCTCATGGCTTGGGGGCCCTATGATTACTTGGCCTTAGGATTTGGGGGGCCCCATGTTCGCTTTTGCTTCATGGCTTGGGGGCCCCTGACTGTTTCGGCCCCATGGCTTTGAGGGCTCGCTGACTGTTTCGGCCCCATGGCTTTGAGGGCTCGCTGACTGCTCCGGCTCCATGGCTTCGGGGGCATGATGATTGCTTCGGCCCCATGGCTTTGGGGGGAACGACGACTGCTACGGCTCCATGGCTTCAGGGGCACGATGACTACTTTAGCTCCATGGCTTCGGGGGCACGATGACTGCTTCGGCTCCATGGCTTCGGGGGCACAATGATTGCTATGGTTTCAGGGGCACGATGACTGTTTCGGCTCCATGGCTCCGGGGGCACAACGACTGCTTTGGCTTCAGGGGCACGATGACTGCTTCGGCTCCATGGTTTCGGGGGCACGATGACTGCCTCGGCTCCATGGCTTCGGGGGCACAACGACTGCTTCGGCCCCATGGCTTCGGGGGCCGATGACTGCTTCGGCTCTATGGCTTCGGAGGCTCGATGACCGCTTCGCCCCTATGGCGTGGGGATCGATGACTGCTTCGCCCCTATGGCTTCGAGGGCATGACGATTGCTTCGCCCCCATGGCGTCGGGGGCTCGATGTCTACTTCGCTCCTATGGCTGCGGGCTCGATGACTGCTTCAGCTCCATGGCTTTGGGGGCACGATGATTGCTTCGGCTCCATGGCTTCGGGGGCACGATGATTGCTTCGGCTCCATGGCTTCGGGGGCTCGATGACTGCTATGGCTCCAGGGGCACGATGATTGTTATGGCTCCGGGGGCACAATGACTGCTTCGGCCCCAGCGCTTCGGGGGCATGATGACTGCTTCGGCTCCATGGCTTCGGGAGCACGATGACCGATTCGGCTCCATGGCTTCGGAGGCTCGATGACCGCTTCGCCCCTATGGCGTGGGGATCAATGACTGCTTCGCCCCTATGGCTTCGAGGGCATGACGATTGCTTCGGCCCCATGGCGTCGGGGGCTCGATGTCTACTTCGCTCCTATGGCTGCGGGCTCGATGACTGCTTCGGCTCCATGGCTTTGGGGAACGACGACCGCTCGGCTCCATGGCTTCGGGGCACGATGACTGCTTCGGCTCCATGGCTTCGGGGCTCGATGACTGCTATGGCTCCGGGGCACGATGATTGTTATGGCTCCGGGGCACAATGACTGCTTCGGCCCCAGCGCCGGGGCATGATGACTGCTTCGGCTCCATGGCTCGGGAGCACGATGACCGCTCGGCTCCATGGCTCGGGGTAAGATGACCGCTTCGGCTCCATGGCTTCGGGAGCACGATGACCGCTTCGGCTCCATGGCTTCGGGGGCAAGATGACTGCTTCGGCTCCATGGCTTCGGGGGCAAGATGACCGCTTCGGCTCCATGGCTTCGGGGGCACCATGACCACTTCGGCCCCATGGCTTCGGGGGCACCATGACCGCTTCGGCCCCATGGCTTCGGGGGCACGATGACTGCTTCGGCCCCATGGCTTCGGGGGCACCATGACTGTTTTTTCGTCCTACCTGGTGGGTTGAACTTTTGCGCATCCAGGTCGATTGGCCCAAATGTCTCACACCCATATCTGCTTCTTTGTTCATCCGGGTGCAGGCCACTTTTCCAAAGTCTGTTGGTGGTGCATCCATTGTCCGCCACGCTTCCCAGGTGTACTCTTCCACAACGGAGCTCAGCCTAGCAAGGGTCACCTGCCATGCGGGTCAGGCGACTTTTTAAGTAACATTAGCCTGTCCGGTATTCAGGCTAGACCCTCGGTTTCAATTAGTACGCATATTATCAAGGCCATTGTCATAGTTATAACTTCCTGCGGTCTGCCAGTTCAGGTATCGTACGTACATATGCATTCGTCCTGCATGCCACGGGTGGTATCGCTGTACGGCTCCACCCCCCAGGCAGTCCTTTGCATTGTGCCCTCCTGTTCTTTAGTCCCCTCGACAAACATCATTTACTGTATTATTTACCATGTTGTTCTGCTTCACAGTCGTAATTTCCTTGGCTGGTCTCTCCTTATCACCACATAGCTTTCCACCAGACTCTCCTCTTATGGCACCACACGCCCTGCCGGTTCCACCGTCGCTTTGCTCCCTTTGCCGGGCACTTGCTTTAATGCACTGCTCCCTCGGCTGGAGAGTCTTTTACTGTACGGCTACCTTCACTGGATAAGTCGGATATGCTTACTCTCCGGGTTTAGTCTTTACTACACTGTCCCTCTTCTGGACAGGCTTCTTTACAACACGGCTACTTCTGGCGGACTTTGGGTGCCGCATGGATTATTTCCGTTTGCTCCTCATTTCTGCATTGCTTCCTTTGCTGGTCTCTCCTCGTTACCATTCCGTTCCCTCTGCGGACAATTTAGTGCTTGGCAGGGATTGTGGTAGGTCATTTGCTATGCTCTGCTCACAGGGAGCTGATTCCAGAAACATACTAATAGTCTTATTTGTGGTACATACAGGATGGGCAGTGGCGCCACTGCTGCCACATATAACGTATCGTCATTGTCATTAGGAGCATGGGCCAACCCCGGGTGTCATAGCTCTTGTTCATTTCGTTAGGCCCTTGTTCTCTAACTCAACGTCCTTAGCCCGTCACATTTCAATCATACACATTCAATTATTTATGTCACACTTAGGCTTCTGTTTTAAACCTATTGTCTGTACTTGTCGCATTCTTCATCCTACGTTTTCAATCACCATAGTTGGTTGCCCGCTTATGTTTTTCTTTCCGTTCAGTAATCAATGTGGCCAGCTCACGAACCCCTGCCTGGTCGACAGATCACCTGTCTGGCTATGCTCCCCCCCAGGACCAGACTTTAATTTCCAGAGTTCAAGTCATTGGTGTCATCGGCCACCTTCAGGTTCTCGTACCGAATGACACTCATCATTAGGTGTCACCGGCCACGTTGGTCTGGTCTCGTGTTCACGATATTCGCCTGTCAGGTTTTTTCAGGAAATATAGTTATTTTGAGGATCGCCTATCACATCGGTCAGGCCCATGACGTAATCCCGCCTGTACTTTCTTCAGGCCACTTTTTAGTTTATTTTCTTGTTTACCCCTCATATTTGTCAGTTGTATTACCATGCCGGTTACGTTTTCAATCAGCCAGGTCTGCGAACTAAATCACCAGCAGCTTATCGCAATCGCACTCCTTCACTCACGTGAGGGCATCGACAGGATTCCATTTACTACGTTCTTAGCTTATTGCTTTACTTCCTTTCCTGGCCTACATGGTATTCTTCGGGCCCTTCTTTCCATAGTCTAGACAGTTAGGCTCTCAGTTCTCCAGTCTCATAAGGCTAGGGGATTTTGTCGGTGCTCGCACCACAACCAAGTCTTCAGGTTTAGTTAGTATCGTCCACGCTTCCTTCTGAAGCGTTTCCAGTTCCTCCCTCGTGCATTGGGGCAGTATCTGCGACATTCAGCATTCTGTCCTGGCTCTATCCACAGGGACGGATGCAGGCGTCATTATGGTTGACTTACGTATCCGAACTCTCGTGGGAGACATTGCCTCGCAGTTTGGATCAGGGGTTTCTTTGCACAGGCCATTCAAGTCTCTTTTTCACCCTACAGGGCTGGTTTTTGCCCCCTTTTATAGGCCTACTCACGGACATGGCTACCGGCACACCACTAGCCATTTAGTTAGGTAAGACAGCGTCTTGCAGTTACGGTGGGTCTCGGTGTTTAGCACACTAGGGCTCTTCGGCTTCGTGTCCGTAGCCCTGACCATAAGTTGGCAGTCTGTTTAGACTGCATTTGTGGGAGGGGCGGAGGCTCTACTTAAACCAGGCACAGCCCCACCTAGGGGCGGGCGTTTTCTCAGTTGCCCCACCCTCCCTCCCTTTCTATTTTCACTTCTACAGGGTATGCCCCCCTTTTATAGGCCTACCCACGGACATGGCTATCGGCACACCACTAGCCATTTAGTTAGGTAAGACGCGTCTTGCAGTTACGGTGGGTCTCGGTGTTTAGCACACTAGGGCTCTTTGGCTTTCGTGTCCGTAGCCCTGACCACAACTGTTGTTTGCCGACCACAGTGATGAAGAGGACCTCACTCTTGATGACGAAGATCAGAGTTTCTTGCTTGAAGCTGTTGACAGTGTTACCCAGAAAGTGATCATAGAGCATCCTGATCCTTCATCATCAACTGAACCCAGCCGTAGCACAAACCTAGCTTGTAAAGCTCTACCTGTCAATTCTTTGAATTTGTCGGGAGGGACAACTGCATATTTATCTTAGAACAAATGCTAATGCTCATGCAGTAGGGGGTGACAGTGGAAGAGGAACAGCTAATTCATCTTGCTGTCTGCCCCTTAGCTATTGGGGATCCACAAGGAGAAACCCGAGGAGGAGGAAGAGCTGCCACTGGTGGTAAAGGAGTAGTAGGATGATGATGACAATGACACCATCCACAACATCCAATTTTCTCAGTGGGGGGCAGAACCACAAATAACTGGCTCCTTGGGCATGCTGGTCAGAATGGCGACCTGTATGCTAGCTTGCTTACACTGTGACAGGTATATCATAGACATCAAGCATTCTGACGATTAACGGATAGCCATGTTTTTACAGCCTTCCTATGAAAACAAAGTCATGGAATGTTTTCTTCCCTCTGAAAAGGAGGCCAAATTACATTATTACCAGCAAACACTGTGTATGCAGCTTGCCATAGCTTTCGGTTAGCAGACACCTTCTGCCAGCGTGTCTGAAAGGGAGGCCCCTCTCCGCTCGCTGCAGAGTCACCTACCTCCTTCCACCATATGCAGCAGCAAGTTCGGTCTCCTCATCAAATGGAGACAACCCCACTCAATGCCCAGATTCAGGTCTACCTACACTGGACTGTCTCTGGCGCATACCTTGTTCCCCCAAAAAAGCTGTAGAATAATGTAACTGCACCTCAGAACGACAAATAAGATGTTTCTTTTTTACACTAATATACCCCAAAAAAGGCTGTAGTACAACATATCTGCAAAGCAGAACGGCAAATAAGATGTAATTTGTATACTATTAAAACAACCCAAAAGAATCTGTAGAACAATTTAAATGCACCGCAGAACGGTTAATATGACATACGTTTATTTCCTATAAATACAACCTGCAACACAGCACTTGCACCCCAATAACAATTACTGATGTATCATCTAGTGAAACCTAAAAGCAGCAGTATAATAGTAATTTGGATCCCCAATTAGTGCAGAAAGCCTCCTATTACCCAGGCTGTACACTCCCCTATACCACCCTGTTCTCCTTTTATAGTGTAGATAATGCCTCCCTATCCTTTCCCTACACCTTGAATAATCTTTCCCTGAACTTGTAAATAATTTTTCTAGCACAATTAGGTTTTTCCTAACACTGTTCCTAGCGCCTGCTGATGTCTCCCTGCACTAAGCACACTGGAAAATGGCTGAATCCAAACTTAAAGGAAAGGTGTCACCAGAAATGACCTATTGTTTACTTAGTAACATAGTATATAAGACCGAAAAAAGACATTTGTCCATCCAGTTCGGCCTGTTTCCTACAAGTTGATCCAGAGGAAGGCAAAAAACCCCTGTGAGGCAGAAGCCAATTTTCCCCACTTAAGGGAAAAAATTCCTTCCGACTCAATCAGGCAATCAGAATAACTCCTGGATCAACGACCCCTCTCTAGTAGCTGTAGCCTGTAATATTATTACACTCCAGAAATAAATCCAGTCCCCTCTTGAATTCCTTTATTGTACTCACCATCACCACCTCCTCAGGCAGAGAGTTCCATAGTCTCACTGCTCTTACAGTGAAGAATCCTTTTCTATGTTTGTGTACAAACCTTCTTTCCTCCAGACGCAGAGGATGACCCCTCGTCACAGTCACAGTCCTGGGGATAAATAGATGATGGGACAGATCTCTGTACTGACCCCTGATTTATTTATACATAGTTATTAGATCTCCCCTCAGTCGTCTTTTTTCTAAAGTGAATAACCCTAATTTTGATAATCTTTCAGGGTACTGTAGATCCCTCATTCCAGTTATTACTTTAGTTGCCCTCCTCTGAACCCTCTCCAGCTCTGCTATGTCTGTCTTGTTCACAGGAGCCCAGAACCGTACACAGTCCTCCATGTGTGGTCTGACTAGCGATTTGTAAAGTGGTAGGACTATGTTCTCATCACGGGCATCTATGCCCCTTTTGATGCAACCCATTATCTTATTGGCCTTGGCAGTAGCTGCCTGACACTGTTTTTTGCAGCTTAATTTGCTGTTTATTAAAATTCATAGATCCTTTTCCATGTCAGTGTTACCGAGTGTTTTACCATTTAGTATGTACGGGTGACTTGCATTTGTTACGACCAGAGGAAGTGGATCCTCTGTGTCAGCTGATAGAGGACTAGGAATTTGCCCAATATTGCTGACTGCTGACTCACAGAGTCAGGACACTGGTGTTTGCACCAGTCACCCAGAATGCAGCTAACTGCAGCAATGTGAACAGAGTCCAACAAATGCGGAATAAAGGAACAGAAGGTCTTTACTGGCAGACGGTTATACAAAAGTCACTTGAGATAAAGGCAAAACAAAGTTCAGAGTAATGCAGTGTGCAGATTAAAGCTGTCTCGTTGTCAGGCAGTGCAGGGTCAGGAATCCAGGCAGACTTACAGGAGACGATGGACAGAAGCGTAGACAGAAGATGCAGTGTTCGATAATCCAGGTGATTCAACAAACAGATGGCAGGCAGATACGTAGTCAAACCGAGCAGGGGTCCATAGTCCAGGCAATCCAGCAAGTTGATGGTAGGCAGAGTCAGGGTCCAGCAAAGCAGGGGTTTAGAATCCAGAAAATCCAACAAACAGACACAAATGGACGCTTCAGCGGGAGTCAAGAGGTACAACAACCACGCTTGGGCACCTCCTCCAGAGTGAAGCTGCCCTAAATACTCAAAGCCCCACCTATGGGTGGGGAGGATAATCAGGACCAGCTGCTTATCCCCTATAAGACAGGGAGAGGTGCACGCGCATGCTCTATAGCGCCTCAGATGACACCTGGTAGTGAGGATGGATGTGGCGATATGCTGGAGGACGCCTGCGTCTCTTATAAGGTAAGCCAGCCCTGGAATCCATGGTGCTGAGCTGTGCAGACAGGGATCTGACAGCATTATTCCTTCCCATGTGCATAACTTTACATTTGTCAGTGTTAAACCTCATCTGCCATTTCTCTGCCCAAGCCTCCAATCTATCCAGATCCCTCTGTAGCAGAAAACTGTCCTCTTCAGTGTTAATTACTTTACACAGTTTAGTGTCATATGCAAAAATAGATATTTTACTGTGCAGGCCTTCTACAAGATCATTAATAAATATATTGAAGAGAATAGGGCCAATACTGACCCCTGAGGTACCCCACTAGTGACAGTGACTCCGCAGTACTGACCCCTGAGGTACCCCACTAGTTACAGTGACCCAATCTGAGTGTGTACCGTTAATAACCACCCTCTGTTTTCTGTCACTCAGCCAGTTACTTACCCACATACAGACATTTTCTCCCAGTCCGAGCATCCTCATTTTATAGACTAACCTTTTATGAGGTACGGTGTCAAATGCTTTGGAGAAGTCCAGATATACGACGTCCATTGATTCGCCGCTGTCAAGTCTAGAACTTACCTCCTCATAGAAGCTGATTAAATTTGTTTGGCATGACCGATCCCTCATGAAGCCATGCTGATATGGCGTTATTTGCTTATTTTCATTGAGATACTCCAAAATAGCATCTCTTAGAAACCCTTCAAACAGTTTACCAACAATAGATGTTAAACTTACCGCCCTATAATTTCCAGGCTCTGTTTTTAGACCCTTTTTGAATATTGGCACCACATTTGCTATGCGCCAATCCTGTGGAACATTCCCTGTTATTATAGAGTCCGTAAATATCAGAAATAAAGGTCTGGCTATGAAATCACTTAATTCCCTTAGGATACGGGGGTGTATGCCATCCGGTCTTGGCGATTTGTCTATTTTAATCTTTTTAAGTCGCTGTTGTACTTCTTCCTGGGTCAGACAGGGCACTTTTAATGGGGGATTTACTTTTACATTCTGCATTTCATCTGACAGTTTATTTTCCTCAGTGAATATAGTGGAGAAAAAAATATTTAATAGTTTTGCTTAATCCTCGTCGCTCTCTGCAACACCCCCCTCATTGCTATGTAGAGGGTCGACTCCTTCAGATTTATATTTTTTACTATTCAAATAATTGAAGAACATTTTAGGGTTAGTTTTACTCTCTTTGGCAATTAATCTCTCGGTCTCTAGTTTGGCAAATTTTATTAGTTTTTTACATATTCTATTTTTTTCCTTATAGTTTATCAGTGCTTCCTGGCTCCCCTCCTGTTTTAGCGATTGATATGCTTTCTTTTTGTCATTTATTGCCTTCTTTACGGTTCCATTTATCCACATTGGTTTCTTATTGTTCCTTAGCCTTTTATTCCTATAAGGTATGCACCTCTCACAATTAGATGTTACAATGCTTTTAAAAATCTCCCATTTTATGGTTGTATTTTTATTTTTGAGGACTTTGTCCCAGTTAGTTAGGCCTATGGCCTCGCTTAGTTGGCTAAATTTAGCTTTTTTGAAGTTTAGTATTTTTGTTCCTCCCTTTAGAAACTCTCGTTTGAAGGATAATTGGAAGGTTATAACTTTATGGTCACTATTTCCCAGGTGTCGCCCAACCTGCACATCTGTTGTTCTATCAGGTCTATTGGTTAATACTAAGTCCAGTATGGCCGTCCCTCTAGTGGGGTCCTGAACCAGTTGGGAAAGGAAATTGTCTTTGGCTATTGCCAAGAACCTGTTTCCTTTTTGGGATGTACAGCTTTCAGTTTCCCAGTCTATATCTGGGTAGTTGAAGTCCCCCATGATAACTACTTCATTATGATTTGCCGCCTTGTCTATCTCGTTTAGTAATAGATTTGCTGTGGACTCTGGTATATTAGGTGGTTTATAATACACTCCTATTAGTATTTATTATTGTTTTTTGCTCCATGTATTTCTACCCACAGTGACTCCACATGTTCGTGTCCCTCAGAGATGTATTCTCGAATTACGAGATTTAGACACGACTTCACGTAGAGGCAGACCCCTCCACCTCTCCGGTTTTGACGATCCTTTCTAAACAGATTGTAACCTTTTATATTAACTGCCCAGTCATAGCTATCATCCAGCCATGTCTCAGTTATTCCCACTACGTCATAGTCCTCCTCACACATCACTAATTCTAGTTCACCAGTCTTGTTAGTCAGGCTTCTGGCATTAGTATACATACATTTGACAGGTGTATGTGTATTTTTACCCTAAATCTTTCATTCTGAGCTGTTCTAGTCCCCCTTCCATTCCTCCCCAGACACACTACCTCGCCCCTGGTCTCTATCTGCACTATCTTCCCTCCTAAAACGTAATTACCCTCCCCCAGTCCCTAGTTTAAACACTCCTCCAACCTTCTAGCCATCTTTCTCCCCAACACAGCTGCCCCTTCCCCATTGAGGTGCAGCCCGTCCCTACGGTAGAGCCTGTAGCCAACAGAGAAGTCGGCCCAGTTCTCCAGGAACCCAAACCCCTCCTGGTTTAAATCACATTTTTATGTTTAACATATTTTTAAAGATATTTTGGTAATGATATTCTTTTATTTTCCATGTCAATATCTAGATATAAACAAAAACAATAAAATCCTGCAGTTTTTGCACTGTCCACTGAGCCTAATAATAGGTGTCACTTCTTGGTCAGTACAGATAACTTTACTGCAGTTATCTACTTATCTATATACATAGGTAATATCATTACTGGCAGTATTAGAATGACAGATAAGACAGGATCCACCATTCCCAGTAGCTGATTGTCCAATCGTATCTATTCTTTCCTTGTACAATGACCTATGCACTGGTCACAGAGCCTAGAAAACTCTCACATAGAAGTCAGTGAGGTCCCATCCTGACCATTTTGTCTATGGATCATGGGTCTGCCACAAAGCAATATTTTTAATGCTTTCTAAGTGCTGTTAAGAACAGCTCAGTCAAGATGGCCGCTCCCATATTAATGTTTAGGAGTTAACATAAAAAAATCTTCAATCAGAAAATAAAACAGATTTGAAGAAAAGAGGAGATGTGTTACTTTCTGGATTAAATGTATTGGTTCCTGATTTACATTGACGCCTACAGTATCTGCAGGTATAAACTCAGTACTGCGAGTATTCAGTACAATTCTATATGGTGCAAACGTTTTAGTTGGGTGTGGAGGAAATGCTGCAAAGTAACAATGCTTTAAAAATAGAAGTGCTTAAAGTTTAGTTTTTTTTTTTTTTTACCAGTTAACAAAATGCAAAGTGAATGAAGAAAGGAGAAATTTAAATCTAATCAATATTTTGTGTGACCGCACTTTGCCTTCAGCATCAGTTCTTCTACGTACACTGTCACACAGTTTTTGAAGGAACTTGGTAGGGTGGGTGCTCCAAACATTTTGAAGAACTATCCTCAGATCTTCTGTGGATGCAAGCTTGCTCATACCTTTTGTCTCTTTATGTAATCCCATACAAAGTGGATCATGTTAAGATCAGGGCTCAGTGGGGCCATATGATCATTTCAAGGACTTCTTGTTCTTCATTATGCTAAAGACGGTTCTTAATGACATTGGCTGTATGTTTGGGGTTGCTGTCCTTCTACAGAGTAAATTTAAACTACTAGTACTTCTATATTATTTTTCGAAGCATTCTTACTTTGCACAGTTATATATGCAGTATATATATAAATATATATATATATACTTAATGTATTTAAATATTTTAATCACAAATTTATTGTGAATTTATCACAAATTTATCGTGAATATCGGCACTAAGCAACATCCCAAGCAAACAGTAGGAAAGTTGCCTACCCCTTAGTGTTGATCGCGAATATTCTAATTGCAAAATTTTATCGCGAATATATTACATTGCCAATTTTTGCAATCAAGTAAATAATGACTGGAGATCACAAATTCTCAAATTTGCAAATGTATGGCGAATATTCGGCCAAAAATTTGCAAAATATAGCAAAGTCTAATATTGCCTATGCCGCTCATCACTATTTCTTCTAACTTACAAGATCAAATGCTTATGAAGTGTTTCTTGTATAGCTTTCAGAATGTCTTTATTTCTCAAACTGTATATAATTGGATTCATTATTGGAGTGAGCACAGTATATAGCATTGATAGGATTTTGTTGATGTTACGGTTTTGTCCTTTTGTTGGGACAACATAAACACTGAATATAGACCAGTAAAATATGGAGACCACAGTGAGGTGGGAGCTGCATGTGGAGAAGGCTTTCTTTCTACCAGTACTGGATCGGATTCTTAAGACTGATATAACAATGTAACTATAAGACATTACAATGATTGTGGTTGGAATGAAGACAATTGGAAAGCCTATTAAGTACATCACCAAGTGAGTAATGAAGGTGTCAGAACAGGCAAGTTCTAGTAATGGGATGAGATCACAGTACACATGGTCAATGATTTTTGAGCCACAAAACGTAAGTGTTGATGGTGATAGGTTGAGAATTAATGAAATGAATAAACCCAGCAACCAACACATGATGACCACTTTCACACAGTATCCACTAGTCATAATAGAGGTATAAAAGAGGGGGTTACAGATGGCCACATATCTGTCATAAGACATCACTGTCAGAAGAAGAATTTGAAATACTCCTAAGGCACATAAAATATAAAATTGAATGATACAGCCAATAAAATTGATGGTCGTCCCATTATTCGCTATAACAAGGATCAATTGAGGAGCAATCTCTGTGGTCACCAAGCTGTCACTGATGGACAGTTGTGAGATGAAGAAGTACATTGGAGTGTGTAGGTTCTTGCTGGTGGACACCAGGGTGATGATTAGGATGTTTCCACATATTGTCCAACAGAAAACCACAAGGAGAAGACACAACAGAAAAATTCTTAAATCTCTTCGAATTTGGAATCCTAATAGGAAAAACTCTGTGATTTCAGTCAGATTGTTCTCCTGTGTGTAGAATATATAGCATTACACAAGAAAAAAGTTACAGTGTTATTTTCACAATTTTGAACACACTCCAAATTATTTTAGTACAACTGATTACACTACATATGACATGATACACTCGATAATGCTGAAATGACTCAGTGGATTCTAACCCTCTCATTCATATTAAGAATTTGATTTGAAGATCTGATTTTAAAAATAAATAAGAAGGATTACATATGGCAAATAAAGTGCAAATGTGCTTTTTACTCTCTAAACCTAAAGTGTTGAGAAAAGATTTTAGCAAGTTAAATAAGTATACTTTTTTTTTTTTTCAGGTATTGTTATGTATAATAATAAAGTCATATGTGTAAAAAATATAAAGCCATTCCCATTTTATAAACAGGTTATATAGTATAAATTAGCCTAATCATTAAACCGCTGAGAGGTAAAGTGAATAAAATTACAGTATCTTGCGCAATGGCACCTACCTACTGAGCAGTGGGGTATATTAAGCAACCAATTAAGAGTCAGTTCTTGAAGTTGGTATTTTGAAAGCATAAAGAATGAGCAAGAAAAAAGGTTGTTTTACACAGACTGATAAAGATAAACGGGCCATTTATTGAGGTTAAGCATTTGTATAAATGCCCATTCCAGATAATTGACCTGTGTAAAATGCTCGTCCATTCACATCTTGTACTTTACCAGCACCAAAACTCATTGTTCCTGCTCAGCAGATTATCCCTTCTAAACAACGATCTACTGCCCAGGAACAATGATTTTCTGTGGAAATTAGAAATCAGCGTGGTGATCACTTGTCGCCATAGAGTGGAGGTGATTGCTGCATATAAATGCAGCCCTTATCTTCGCTGATGACAAGGCCATTATCGGGAATAATCTGGTTCGTTCCTGAATATTGTCAGACACATAGGTTCCTTTACTAGTACTAAGGATGAGCGAACCGTGGTTCTTAACAAATCAGGTTTGTGCAAAATTTCACAGAAAAGCTCCTTAGGTTCGTTTTGGATGAATCCAATAAAATGGTGCTCAGCGCCATTCTACTGCACACATGCACAAGAAAAACCACAAGGGAGGAAGAAGTAGGGAGTTCACATTACCCTGGGAGGAAGTGAAGGGGTATTTGCCCAAATTGGCTCACAGGCTGAAAAATAGTTTGTCAACTAATCAGTGGGGTAGCAGGCAGGGAGTGCTCTTGCAGAACGAGCAGAATGTCATTTTTTGCTGAGCTGCTGATGAAGGTGGATGGGTCTTTGCAATGTCTGATAATTAAAAAAAAAAACAAAAAAACTATTTTACACAGTATACTGAGGCACAAGCAGTCATCTGTTCTAGTGTAAGAGGGACAGTGTAGGGAAAGAATAGAAAGAAATAATTGTGTAGAATAGGGACTTTGATCAGGGAAAGCTTTGAGGGGATGATGGACTAGGGCGCAGTGCTGCATACAGTGCCTTGCAAAAGTATTCACCCCCCCTTTACTTTTTTTCATGTTTTGTTACATCACAGCCTTAAGTTCAATGTTTTGTTAATCTAAAATTTATGTGATGGATCAGAACACAATAGTCTACGTTTGTGAAGTGAAATGAGAAAAATATATAAATAAAACTATTGTTTAGAAATAGAAAACAGAAAATTGTCCTGTGCATGTGTATTCACCCCGTTTGTTAGGAAGCCCATAAAAAGCTCTGGTGCAACCAATTACCTTCACATAATTAGTGAAATGATGTCCACCTGTGTGCAATCTAAGTGTCACCTGATCTGTCATTACACATACACACTTTTTTTGAAAGGCCCCAGAGGCTGAAACACCAAAGCAAGAGGCATCACTAACCAAACACTGCCATGAAGACCAAGGAACTCTCCAAACAAGTAAGGGACAATGTTGTTGAGAAGTAAACATCAGGGTTAGGTTATAAAAAAAAAATATCCAAATCTTTGATGATTCCCCAGGAGCACAATCAAATCTATCATAACCAAATGGAAAGAACATGGCACAACAGCAAACCTGCCAAGAGACAGCCGCCCACCACAACTCACGGACTGGGCAAGGAGGGCATTAATCAGAGAGGCAGCACAGAGACCTAAGGTAACCCTGGAGGAGCTGCAAAATAAGCTGTATGCTCCATACAGTTGGGTTTTATGGCAGAGTGGCCAGAAAGCCATTACTTTCAGCTAAAAACAAAATGGCATGCTGTGATTTTGCCAAAAGGCGTGTGGGCGACTCCCAAAATGTATGGAGGAAGGTGCTCTGGTCTGATGAGACTAACATTTAACTTTTTGGCCATCAAAGAAAATGCTATGTCTGGTGCAAACCCAACACATCACCCAAACAACACGACCCCACAATGAGACATGGTGGTGGCAGCATCATGCTGGAGGATTGGACTGGGAAACTAGTCAGAGTTAAGGGAAAGATGGATGGTGCTAAATACAGGGATATTCTTGAGCAAAACCTGCCCCATTCTATGCGTGATTTGAGGCTAGGACAGAGGTTTACCTTCCAGCAGGACAATGACCCCAAACACACGGCTAAAGCAACACTTAAGTGGTTTAAGGGGAAACATGGGAATGTGTTGGAATTGCCGAGTCAAAGCCCAGATCTCAATCCAATAGAAAATCTGTTGTCAGACTTAAATATTGCTGTTTACAAGGCAAACCGTCCAACCTGAAGGAGCTGGGGCAGTTTTGCAATTAGGAATGGTCAAAAATCCCAGTGGTAAGATGTGGCAAGCTCATAGAGACTTATCCAGAGCGACTTGGAGCTGTGATTGCTGCAAAGGTGGCTCTACAAAGTCTTGACTTTAGGAGGGTTAATAGTTATGCACATTGACTTTTTCTGTCATTTTGTCCTATTTGTTGTTTGCTTCACAATAAAATAAAAACAAAAAACATCTTTAAAGTTGTTGCCATGCTCTGTAAATTAAATTATGGAAATCCCCAAACAATCCATGTTAATTCCATATTGTGAGGCACCAAAACACAAAATAACTCAGAGGGGTAAATACTTTTGCAAGGCACTGTATAAGGGATAGCATATAGCTGCTTTAGAACCTCAAAACCAGCCTGCTAGAATTTATTTTTCTTCCAAACCTCATTTCTACATCGACATGTTGTTAGCACAGTGCCCCAACAGCGTTTTACTGTTGAGCAACTACACATTTATTTTCCAATGCATTATACGTGCCCAGTGTTATTATAGCAAAGCATTTTATGGCAATGCAAATTACACAGAAACATTACCACCTTTACTGTATCATAATATTTCTGTTGTGGTTGGAAGGGTTAACAATCTCATGCAAGATTTGCAACTTGTGTTTAATAGCAGAGAAGACCTTTTTTGGAATCTGCATATTTAAACACAAGTAACACAGTAGGTAGAAATTTTACTGGTGCCAATACTGCATTATTCCCAAAGTAAATTGTTAATAACAGTGTTCTCTGTGTTTGTAAAAAGGAAAGGAGATTTAATTGCACCTCTGTCTTTAAGTTGCAAACAACACAGTAGCAATTCTGCTAGAACCGTTCCATACTTCATGTGAATGTGTGCTGAACCACTTCAGATTTATTGTACCAACAATTATTCCAATGTAAATCTATGTCTATTTATGTTAATACTAACTGATAAAATTCAATAAAAATCAATATTGAACAAACATGTGAGTTTTTATTTAGGAAAATTGTGATCTTTCTAAAGGCCTCATAATAAATGTCTGGAAAATGGATGAGTGCAGAATGAAATACCCATGCCTTATAATCAAGGAGTCAGAATGTGTTTATTCGAAGCCCCAGACATATGGCCAGTAGAAGTAGACACAGTGGTAGCAGTTTGGCAGTGGTAGCAGCAGTCGGGGCAAATACGGATCAGAGAATCAATGGGGGGCCAAGAAGACTACAATGACATATCACAGTCAGGAGGATGAGGACTATGACGATGACTTTGTGTTGAATAGGACCTAAGAGCCAGATCAGAATGCTGAGGAGGAAGAGAAACCTGAGGAAAAGGGGTGGGAAGGGGGGTGAGTGCAGTGGAAATAAAGAGTGAAGGCAATGTGTGGCCAAAATCTGCCAAGGTCAGATATGCTTATATTGTGGTCAACCCTAGATTTGCTTATATTGTGGTGAACCCTAGAACTGGTGATGCCTCTGATAATGTGGGCATAGGTTCATAAAGTGCCAGACCTATGTCAAGATCGGCTACCACTAGCTCTGTGCGAACAACTCTAGTATGGTGCATTTTCTCCACAAGGCCAGCACATAGAACCACAGCAATGTCAATTTGCAAGATCTGTAGGATTAAATTAAGCTGTGGGTGTTCAAACACAGTCATAGGATTACCAGAGCTCTATTGCAGCACATGAGGCAGCATCACTGAATCTTTTGGGAAAATAGAACTGGCTAACATTCACAATCAGAACAAGTCTGTCCTCCTTCTCCTGGTCTTCTTTCTGGCAGCCAACCTGCATCCCCATACAATACAGTTCATCATTACTTTCTTCTTCTTCTGCTCAGACTCCTCCTTGTCTTTCACCCTGTCCTCCGCTCCATTGTGAGAAGGTATCCTACACCAGTGTCCGAAACATCACTTTTGGCAAAATAAAATAGGCATTGAGGATTTCCACATTCCTCTAGCTAAGGTTAATGAATAGATATTGCCTTGATGATAGTGCCCCATCTGGCCACTGTTGCTGTCTGCATGCATGCCTAACATGTTCTGAATTGTTGCGCTGCCGCTGTCATTATGCTACTGCTACCATCATGCCACTGCTGCCACCATTCTTCTGCTGCTACCACTGCGACAGCTGTTGTTACTCTCTGCTAATTCTCTACTGCCACCACTATTAATGCTGTGTATCTGCTACTACTACCACAACTACTACTACAATTATTACTACCCATAGACAGCCGATCTACTGCCTTGTATGTTCAATGATATGCTGCTACTGCTGCCACTACTGTTACGTCCATATGCCTCTTTCCATACCATTTTCACACTGTGCACTAGCTGCTCTCAATTTGGAGGGGGACTTTTCTAGGCTTGTTCAGAACAAGACACTTTTTCTTCATCAGTTATGACTTCTTTGTGTGTTTTGCCCCTTTAACATATAACATTTGGAGGCTTGATGCCATCAAGCCACTCTTATTTCTGACACATAGCATTTGTGTGTTTCATATGGGCAGGCACTCGGCTCCTGTTTAGGCATAAAATTAGATGCCTAGTCTCCCAACATGCCACATTTTTCCCACCATGATATTGTGTGTTTACACACCATCTGGCTCTAATAAGGACCATTTTAGAAGCTTTTTAATATGAAAAGCATAACACATGTGTTTCTAAACATATTGTCGCTGTCAAATGTGCATTTACTAGTGTTGATTGACCAAAATCACCAGAAATCGGGTAGCTAAAACATAATAACCTTTAATGTGTTATCTATAAATGATCTACCTATTAAAATTATTATCAGCTGCCAAATCACAGCAAAAGCCAATATTCACCTAACCGGAGGGCCCCAAAAGGGATAGCAATAGTAATGGAAACAGGAAAAAAGCGATAGATGAAAAGACATTATGCTGGGATCCCATTTTTTCACCCGGTTTTTTACAAAGCTGTCAGGTAGGAGGGAGGGTCACATAGGTATACATTAGTACTATTTTATTGGAGTAACGGAATACCAGGGCAAGTAGACCCAGCATTGTGTTTGCTTGTGTCTACATCTATCGCTTTTTTCCTGTTTCCATTACTATTGCTATCCCTTTTTGAGCCCTCCAGTTAGTTGAATATTGGCTTTTGCTGTGATTTGGCAGCTGATACTAATTTTAACAGATATTCCATACTAATTTGTGCTCATTTTATAGATAACACATTAAAGGTTATGTTTTAGCTACCCGATTTCTGGTGATTTTGGTTTATATTATTTGGGTTTAGCAATTGGTGATTTTGGGCTAACCACCCCTAATTGGTTGTGTTGTATTTACTAGTGTTGATTGTGCACCAAAGTGCTTGGGTGCTCTGGTGCTCTGGTGCTCGAGTAGAACACTTTGGGATTCTCGGGTGCTCTACAGAGTCAATGGGAGAACCTGAGTATTAAACCAGGCACCCCCTGCTCTGAAGAGGGAGGGTGTTGGGTCCTGAGGTCTATGCATAAGTTCGCTGTACAGTGAGGGAATCCCCCAGTCCTTGCTCTGACTCCATATATAGCTATGTCAATATATGGAGTTAGTGCTTGGGGACACCCAGTGTATTTAAATCTAATTTAGCCTCTATTTCTGAAAAGTTTCTGCCGGGATTTGAATTCACAACCTTCTACATTAGAGGCAAGGACCTTAACCACTCAGCTATAAAGCTGAATGATAAACTATGTCAGAAAAACCTCATAGTAGTTTGTGATATACTAAGTATTCCTATACAGCAGAAGTATCATTTTATATTTCACTGCAGGTTAACAGGTAGCGGTATAGTGTAGTGTTCTTTGGTCTATTGTAGAGGGTTCTGAGTTGAAATCCTGGCAGAAATGTTTCAGAAATAGAGGCTAAATTAGATTATAATACACTGTTTCATCCTCGAGCACACACTGTATTTGGCAGAGCATTGCGATGCTTGAGTCAAACACCAGTTCGGCCGAGCATGCGCGCTCAACACGAGCGTTTACTCATAGCTTTGTATGTCAGTGTCACCCTGACATTATTTGCTACTGCTGTTATTGGGTTTAAGAGCTTGGGGACTGGGAGAGGAAAAAGCAAACACTCATAAACTAATTTAACAAAGAGTGATAACATCTTTTCTTAAAAAGTCCTAAGATACTAGAGGGTAATATTTGCTAATTTTCAGGGCAGTTGGAGCATCTTTGGTTTGGGTAGAATTGTTTCAGGTCCAAACCGAACATTTTTGAAAAATGCAGTGACCCTGAAATGAACCGAATTTAAAAATGTTTGCTTAACTCTAAGTAGGTCATTTAGAACAACTTTGACACAGCCATATTTGTGAAATCTAAGGAACTAGGCCAGAGTTTTTCCAATATTGCATCTGGTGAGGGTAGAATCTGTGACATGTTCATAGTGGCCTAAGACCCACTGATGCACATAGGTAATACTCTTTACTATTTCTGGAAAATTTAAACCTGATTATGAAAAATTTCAGAGCACAATACAAATTGCTGTTTAGGAATCAGGATGTATAAGTCTGTATCCACAGACTGGTCAGAGTGCTCATTCTAACCCCTGCCACAATAAAAAACACCTGGGCATGTGAACCTCAGAACATTTTAAAATAAAATAAGAAAAAATATATATTTTGGATAACAACATTTTTTAGAATACATTTTATGTATATTAGATAATTTACCTAATGTTACTTACATCAGATATTTGTTTGGGCTCAACATTCATTTTCATGCTCCTTTTCTTGGCTTCTCCCTCAGTTCATGGTCACAATAGTTGACAGCAACATCGTGTAATGAAGGCAAGGTCCCGGTTAGAAGAACCCTTGGGAGATATTTAATTAATCTCCAATATTGCAGGTATTAGATGAATATCAAAAAAGATTAATTTACAATGTCACTCTAGAGTCAATTTGTTTATTTATAAGCCTATATAAAGCAAACTTTAGTTATACACGGCATCATTGTGGGAAAATGTTGTATATCAATAATAATAAAAATGTAGAATTTATTAGTAATACAATAGGATATATAGAGACTGTTGTATTGTTGTAATTAGTTCTTCATAAATATTTTAGCTTTTCGAAACACCTAAACATCACTCCTATATGAACTTGTCTGACATCCCATTCTTTAACCATGGAGGAGGGTGTCCTATTGCAGCTATATGAGCCTCTAAAATTCTAGCCAACTACAGAGAGGTCTCCAAAATATTGAAGTAAATTACACCCCTCTATCAGAGACAATGTGTTAGGGCAGACCAAGTAAACAGAAAATCTGTTTAACAAAACGGATCAGTTAATTGTGCTGCAGATTGTAGACACGACAAGAAGAAAAAAATTGCCGATCTTAGAAAAACGGTCTACCACCACCCATATGCCAGAACATTTAGAAGATTGTGGTAGATCCGTGATAAAATCCTTCAAGATATGTTGAATTGGAGTCTCAGGACTCAGCAAAGGAAGAATCAGACCCGTGGGCCTTTGTCTGGGGTATTTATTCTGGGTGCAGGCAGTGACATGGCTTTCTTAATATCCTTATTTCTCCAGGTGTATATAATGAGGTTGACTAAAAGAATAAAAACAGTAAATAGCAAAAATAGTGTCTTACTCAGTAGGCCTTTTGTTGGAACAACATAAACAGTGAATAATGTCTCGATCCTTAAGATTGCTAATACAATATAAGTGTAAGACACTACAATGATTGTGATTAGAATGAAGACAGTTGGAAAACCTATAAAATAAATCTTCATGTGAACAACAAAGGAGTCAGAACAGGCAAGGTCTTTTAAAGGAACAATCTTACAGAAAATATGGGGAATTATATTAGAGACACAAAAATGTAGCTTTACCACTGTTACAGTATAAATAAAGATAGTAGAAAATCCAAACAACCAAACAAAAACTCCAAAAAACAAGAGATAGTGACCATTATCATGCAATGTCTCCTTGTTATAATGGTGGACAAATGAAGGGTAAAACGGATGGACATATACATATCTGTACTAAATCATAATAGCGGAAAAAGAAACCTATAGATTCTTCTAAAACACAGAAAAAATAAAGCTAGAGTTATACAGTCAATGAAAGTAATTTTAGGGGTTTAGCTCTGAACCCAGTCATATGCCCGTCTTCCCCCACTCAGCTCCTCTGAGTGGAGCATCTGAGCATTTCATGTTCCGATGGTGTCTCTCACCTTGCACTAAATTGCACAGGGCAAAGGCTTTTGCAGCAGATCCGGTAATGTACTGAGTCTCACCATGGGAATTGCAGACAGAGGCTTTTGCCTAGCATTGAGCCCGGTGACATCACGGTCACTAATGGGTGGGCTTTAGTGCTGACCTAACCTGTAAAACAGTAAAAATATAAACAGAACAGCCCTTGACCTGCACAATGCATTTTGGGGCAAGAGAGAGCATCAGGGCATGAAATGCTCCGATACTCCACTCAGTGGGGATGCATAGGTGAAGAATGGGTTATGTGAATTGTATGGGTAGATATAAATTTATAAATGTCGATATATTCTTGTAAAAATATTAGCTTGGAATCACCAAGAACATTTAATATGAGTTGTACATTAAATAATAATGATTCTGTTTGTACTGAGCGAATCAAAGTTTAAGGAGTGGAATTCAATTGGAATTTCAGGAAAAATTTGACTCGCACCGAAGTCGAATTTCCTCACGCTTCGTGGTAACGAATCACATTTTTTCCTAAAATGGTCACTGCATGTGTTAGGACATGGATCAACAAACTCTGGGAATGACGGATCACCCACAATGCCATACATGCAGCCAATCAACAGCCAGGCAGCCCTTTGATGTCAGCCCCATAAATAGCCTCAGCCATGTTGGATTCAACCATTTTCCAGTGTACTTAGTGCAGGGAGAGACATCAGCAGGCGCTAGGGACAGTGCTAGGAAAGACTTCATTGTGCTGAAAAAATTATTTAGAAGTTCAGGAAAAGATTTTTCAAGGTGTAGGGAAAGGATAGGCAGGCATCATCTCACTACAAAGGGATAACATGGTGCAATAGGGGAGTGTACAGCCTGGGTAATAGGATCGATTCTATTACACCTTGCTGCACTAATTGGGGATCCAAATTGCAGTTATACTGCTTCTTTTAGGTTGTTTGCACTACATGATACATCACTAATTCCGGCAAACCTTGCTTGTGATTGGGGTGCTTTGTGATACAGCCATTTACGGGGTGTATTAATAGCATAGATATGTACTTCCTATTAGCCGTTCTGTGTTGATTTTACTTTGTTTAACTTTTTTTGTGGGGGGGGGGTATGTATTAATAGGAAAAAAATATATATGTCATAAGTGCCGTTCAGCGGTGAAGTAACAATGTACTACAGCCATTTACATGGTGCATTAAGAGGAAATATATGTACGTCTCACTAGCTGTTCTGCGGTTTTTTGGGGTGTAGTAATAGGAAAAAGAATATGTCTTAATTGCCGTTCTGCAGTAAATTGTGATTGTTATTTTTTTTTTTTTTTGGGGGATTTATTAATCAGTAAACAAATATATATATATTGCAGTTCACCTGTGAAGCTACATTGTACTTAAGCCTTATTTGGGGGGTATTATTTTAATTTAATTATTTTATTATACAGTATGTCAGACAGACAGGTGACAGGCCCCTCAAAAGGAACGGGCAGTGGCCAAAATGTTTCTGTCGCAGGTAGCAGAAGAAGGGAGGGGGGGGTGGCAACAGGAGTCGCAACAAGAGGCCTGAATTCCCGGTGTCATTTAGGGGTCGTTTCTTGACCAGCAACATAGCAGTGCTTGATTCGGTCTTCGACTTCATTGCAAGTGATATCAGACGGGTGTCAAGAGTTGGTAGGTTCCTCTGACATGAAGCTTAGTTGGCATGGCCCAGGAGAAGGCCCTGTGCCCTCACCTGTCCTGAACCTTCCCCTGTCATTTTCAGTTCCCTCAGCGCGAGAAGTATTATATGCCGTAGGCTTGGCTCCACTTCTCAGTGAGGACGAGCTACTAGAGGACAGTCAGCAGCTACTTCCCAGCCAAGATCTGGAGGAGACATCTGCTGCTTTCTCTGGTAGGCAGACATGAAGTGATGATGAAAGTCGCGTGTGAGCAGGTGTTGCGAGCGGTCAGGCTCCTAGCCCTGAGACCATTGAGGGGGACATTAGTGACATGCAGACAGAAGCAGATGATGATGATGATGATATAGCCAATGGCACTGGGGAGCTGGGTTAAGAAGGGGCTTCATCATTATCATCAGGAGAAGGGGGTGGCAGCTTCCATGTGAGGGAGCAGCTGAGCCAGCAGGGTGGTAGCGTGGCTGTGAGTCAGCAGGGTGGCAGCAGTGGGAGGTCGGGAGCCAAATGTGCCCAGGGTAGACCACCCACTTTGCAGGAGCTTACCGGCCTGGAATGCAGCTGTGCAGGAGTTCACAGAGCAGAAGTAGAAGGCAGTCAGCGTGGAGTGTTGGGGGAAAATTGGCATACTCGGAGTGTGGCAATTTTTTGTTAGGCCACCAGAGGAGGTGAGCATGGCCATTTGCCGAATTTGTGTGCAGAAGGTGTAGCGTGGCCAGGGTGCAAATGTTGGCACCACAGCCCTGCATCAACATATGCAGCATCATAATAAAGTGGCCTGGAACTGTGGCTCCTATGTTGTGGTCCACATGTGCAGGGCAAGGCGGTGTCACACAGGGGAGGAACTTCTCTGCATCTTTCATCAAGAAATCAAATCCTGGCTTTCTCCTTGACAATTCAAAATCGGAAACATGGAGACTGATAATGGGAAAAACATGGTGTTGGCGATGAGTCAAGGAGAGCTGAGCCATGAGCTCTGCGTGGAGCACTTGTTCAATCTGGTTTTAAAGCAGTCCCTGAAGTCTTCACCCCATCTGAAAGATATCCTGAAAATGGCCAGGGAACTTTGCATGCACTTCAGCCACTCGTACACCGCAAAGCACACCCTCTTTGAGCTGCAGCGGGAGAACAGCGTCCCCCAACATAGGCTGATATGCAACATTTCCACCCGTCTGAATTTTACTCTCCATACTGTATGTTGGACCGATTATATGAACAAAGAAAGGCAATAAACGATTTTTTAATGATACAGACGGACAGAGGTACTCCCCTGTGTAACTTTGATGTTAGCCAGTGGCAGCTCATATGTGACATCTGCAGTTTCCTCGGGCCCTTTGAAAAGGCCACTCTATTTGTCAGTCGCCAGGACTACGGGATGAACAACATCATTCCGCTGATTTTTGTCTTGAAACAGATGCTGTAAAATCTGGCTTGCCAGGGGCCAGGAGACGAAGCGACTACATCGGGGGTTGAACTAGAGGAGGAGGAGGACATTCGAGCACAAGCAATGCGTAGAGAAATGGGTGGTTTTTCTACACAGGTGACAGGAGAGGAGGTGCAGGAGCAGCCAGAGGAACTGTAGGTAGGTAACCAGCCAGTGGCAGTGAGGAGAGCTCCGGTGGCCCTATAGGCATCATCCACTGGGAAAATTCCCGGTAGGGTCTATGGCCAGTCCGCCCCTGTATGACCCCCACGTAGCCCTGATCACCACATCATCCACTCTGTCTGAGATTACATAAAGATATTTTAGCAAGCCTTTACCTACAGAAGAACCATTACCACTTCTATTTTTGAAAGTAATCTTAATTTGCCTAAAACAAAGATACTGTAAATATATATATATATATATATATATATATATATATATATATATACTTACAGAGGTGCATATATTATTGTTATAAAAAATACTACAAGATTAGCCTGAAATGACTAAGTGCATTGAGCATGAGTTGTACAGATATCACGTTTTTCACTTTTATGATTAAATTCGTAGTTAAAGCAAAACAAAAAAAATGAAAAATAAGTTTTAAACACTTGGGATAAATGAAAGCTATAGAATTGTATTATGTATGTTACAAAATTATATTTCTCACGTTACTCAGAGCTGAAAATTCTTTGTCCACGATATTTATTTTCAGACAAATATTTCCACACGTTGCTCTCAGTTCTCTGTAAAGGTTGATGATAATGTTAGTCCCCTGACTTCCATGGCCAGGTGAGGCCACATGTAGCACTACCTGAGGATATTTATGCAGAAAATGAAGGCAAGAAGCCAGGTAGAAGAAATCCATGGAGATATCTTTGCCATTGTCTAATAGGTCTCTAGTGTCCTACTTAATGGAAAAACATAAAGAAAATTATTTTCAGCTTTAAGAAATACTGTAGAATTTTTTTCATTGTCTATATGGTGCTGGATAGTTTCCTTATGAGTTTGCCTTGTGTTTTATTTGATGTGCCATGTGAGGGTTGTCAGCCATCTTGATTCCTTCTTCCCATCAGATATGTTTTTCCTAATGAATCCTGGTTTTGCATACACAGAGGTGGCAGAGGAGTCTAACCACACTGCACTTCTCTGAGCGCAGCCATGACAGATCAGTGGCACAGAGCTGCTGTCCATTTACACTGCAGGGTCTCCATGTTTTCCTGTGTGATGCAGCTTGAACCTGTCAGTCCTCTCTCCCCTGTCAGCTCTTACATGCAGGAGGCAGGGGAGAGAAGTGTAAGCTACATCTCATAAAACTACATGTAGATTATGCACACATAGTATAGACAGTTAGTGTGAGTTTATACAAATGCAGCCGATCACTGTGCACAATCCTGAAAGAGAATTACCAGATGTGACGTTTCGTCATAAATAGAGTTGAGCAAACACCTGGAAGTTCGTGTTCGCCAGGTTCGGCCGAACTTTGCAGCAAAGTTCAAGTTTGAACTTTGCTGCAAAGTTTGTCATGTCAATGGGGACCCGAACTTTGGGGCACTAAAATGGCTCTAAAAGGGCTAGAGGGCTGGAAATTGAAGCAAAATGGGGTAAGAGTAAGACAAGTGCCCTGCAAACAAATTTGGATAGGGAAATAACTTAAAATAACATAAAATACATAAAAATTAAAATAAACGTTCTAAACCTGAGCACAAGTGAGTGACAGTGGCACCTGCCACCCCGCAAACAGAGGATGTAACAGCAACACCACCATATCTTTCATCATCACCAAGCATCTCCACACTATACCATGGATGCGTTCAGCTGTCCATCTCCCAAACACTAGAGAGAAAGAGAAATAGAAAGAGGAAGTACCCCCCTACCCACCAGCGATCCCTGGCCCTGAATGCCAGGATTTCAAAATTCCTGGTCCTTTGAAATGCTGTCATTCTGTCTGGTGGAGAAGGAGACTTTTAAAAAACTTATGGCGGTGGATGTCCCACAGTACGTGGTTCCCAGGCGCCACTACTTTTCCAGGCGAGCCGTCTCCTCCCTGCACAACCAAGTGTCAGACAAAATCAGGTGTGCACTGCGTAACACCATCTGTGGCAAGGTCCACATAACCACCAATACGTGGACCAGTAAGCAAAGGCAGGGAAGTTATATCTCCCTAACAGCACACCGGGTATATGTAGTGGTGGCTGGGCCAGAGGCGGATAGCAGTTTGGCGCATGTTCTTCTGCCCCCAAGGATTGCAGGGCATTTCTTTTTGCCTCTTGTTGCCTCCTCCTCCTTCTCCACTTCTTCCTACTCTACCACCTCCTCATCTGCTCAGCATAACACCTTCACCACCAACATCAGCACAGCCAGGGGGAAAAGACAGCAGGCTGTTATGAAACTCATCTGTTTGAGGAAAAAACCCCACACCGCGCAGGTGCTGTGGACGGGCATGGAATAACAGACCGACGAGTGGTTGGTGTTGGTGTACCATAATGGGTGAAATCTAGTAGCAGCTCTGGGTGTAGCCGGTTTGAAACACATCCCTTGCCTTGTGCATTTGCTGAATTTGGTGGTGCAGAAATTCCTGAACACCTGACAGTGAAAATCCATTCAGTTAATCCCGCTCTTAGATTCTGGTTGGACAAATTCACTTTTATTGGTGCTCAAGGACCCCTCCGGCCTGAGCTGCAGATGTGACAGGCAAATCATTTTGTTAACTTTGTCGGTTAGATTGTTGGGTAACATTCCCACGGTTATCAGGACTTTTATTATAAACTGTAACAAAAACTGAAAACAAAAGTAGGTGTATACTGCGCCAATACTATTATGCCCAGAGTATCTGCACGCCGATCGTGACTCCAAAACACCAATATGTGGTCCACTATAGCGCACACAGGTACAATATGGACTGGCACCGCTCTCTCAGGAACACAAAGTACCTTGTAGATGACTTTACCCGTGCCTTGCATCCTCACGGTGTCTCTGTCCTATCCCTGGTGCGGTTTTGAATGGATCTCTAAACTTGCAGCACGCGCCGGCCGGTGGCGGCGTAGATGCCGCTAGTGAAAAGGATCGCGTTCGCGATCTCTAGATATGTAGACCAACAGCTACAGGTATATGTAAAAGAATTGCCTACATACTTAAAGGATACTAGGCATACCTTACAAATTTTAAATAATATTAAATGGAAAAAAGAATACATCATTGGTACTCTAGATGTTAAATCGTTATATACGATAATCGAAAATAATAAGGGATGCGAAGCTGTCGAATATTTTTAAAGAAGAAGGGTGATATGCCAGAGGATCAAGTAGACTTTATCGGGAATGTATTATGTTTATTTTAACTAAAAATTATTTTATATACAATGAAGAATTTTACCTCCAGGCGTGGGGGACCGTTATGGGGACGAGGTTCGCACCGGGGTTCGCTAATCTATATGTGGGATGGTGGGAGCATCAGGTCATCCACCCTACTGGCGAGCTCCGGGCGGGCCTCAGTCCTCTGGCGTCGTTTATTGATGATTTTTTTTATTTGGGAAAATGGGGAAGAGGCCTAAATCAGTTCTTAATGGAAAGTAATAAAAATCTTTTTATTTAGAATTTACTTTAACCTATAGCAATAGTAAAATTAATTTTTAGATCTCAGCATTTATATAGAAGACAATCAACTCAAAACTAGGACCTACAATAAACCGACTGATGCAAATAGCTATATTGCCATGAACAGTTGTCATCTCCCGCTTGGCTGGAAAATATCCCCAGGAGCCAACTGCTACGCCTAAAAAGAAACTGTACTGACACTGGTGAATACAAAAAGAGGCAGACTCCTACAAAGAAAATTTGAGGTTAAGGGCTATAAGATGGACCAGTTGGCTAAAGAGCGCAAAGAGGTTGATGCAATAGATAGGCAGAGGTTACTAGAAGATAAGAAGATAGGCAGTGACAATAACAAGGATGAAAAGGATGCTTTTCCCCCAGTCATCTTACCATATAACATTCAAATGCCTGCGATTAAAAGAACAATAAAAAAAACACTGGGATATTTTAAGGCATGATAAGATCATTATTCCAAGTCAACCCAGGTTTATCTACAGAAAGGCCAAAAATCTTGGAAATATTATAGCATCTACCAATAAGTGCATTAGTATTGAGAGTAAGAACAATAGGGCTAAAATCACCCATAAAAGTACGGGTAGCTTTCAGCCTTGTAAAATGTGCGTGGGTTGCAGATTAGTGAAAAACTGGAAAAACAATCACCCAGATTATGAACACAGAAGGGACACAAAACTACACCATCAACTACAACATAACATGCAATAGCTATGCTGTAATCTATATTATATGCTGCCCCTGTAAAAAGATGTACTTGGGGAGAACTAAAAGGCAATTGAAAAAAAGAATAGGGGAGCACATTTATAATATTAAAAGGAAATATGAGGGACATCCCCTATCGAGGCACTATAAGCATGAGGGCAGTTTTAGAAGTTCTAGCTTTTGTGGGATAGACATAGTCAGACCGGACAGGAGGGGCGGTGATTTCATTAAGAACATGTCCCGAACAGAGACCAAATGGATATTTAATTTGAACACCTTGATCCCCAATGGACTAAATGCGGAGATCGAGGTATATGCATTTGACTCCAGAGTGCGCAGACGCGATCCTTTTCACCAGCGGCATCTACGCGTCACCGGCCGGGCGCGTGCTGCAAGTTTAACGATTTAACATCTAGAGTACCAATGATGTATTCTTTTTCCATTTACTATTATTTAAAATTTGTAGGTATGCCTAGTATCCTTTAAGTATGTAGGCAATTCTTTTACATATACCTGTAGCTGTTGGTCTACATATCTAGAGATCGCGAGCGCGATCCTTTTCATCAGCGGCATCTACGCGCCACCGGCGGGCGCGTGCTGCAAGTTTAGAGATCCATTCAAAAACCGCACCAGGGATAGGACAGAGACACCGTGAGGATCCAAGGCACGGGGACAGTCATCTACAAGGTACTTTGTGTTCTTGAGAGAGCGGTGCCAGTCCATATTGTACCTGTGTGCGCTATAGTGGACCACATTTTGATGTTTTGGAGTCACGATCGGCGTGCAGATACTCTGGGCATAATAGTATTGGCACAATATACACCTACTTTTGTTTTCAGTGTGTACCTTGATTATAGCGGGCGGTGCGGTCCCCTGTGGTATACTGCAGCCTTTGTTCACATTGGATTGGAGGGTGCGCGATATAGCAATCTTTTATAGAGTGTAACAAAAACTATACACGGAACATTTCAAAAAGAGAAAATTAACCAGACAAGACTCCCACCCTACCCCCACCATTTCACTCAAACCCCTCATTAATGCCCATTCACAAACTATTTACAAATTTACTTATAAACATATTTAAATAACTATAAGTCAGATAAACAAAATAAACAAACACGACTATAATCATGCCTTACCCTTAACTTATATACCAGTGGCTCAGAGGGTGGGTTTCTGGCCCAATATAGGCCAGATACACAATTGTCCAGCCAGGGCACAGTTCTGGAGGATGAGGAGGAGAAGAAACCGTGTTCACAGCAGGGTGGCACCCAAAGCAGCTCATGGCCATTACTTGAGCATGGCTGGGGGGATACAGAGGAAACAGATGATACACCTCCCACAGAGGATAGCTTGTCGTTGCCTCTGGGCAGCCTGGAAAACATGAGCGACTACATGCTGCAGTGCCTGCGCAATGACCGCCGACTTGCCGACATTCTAACCAGTGCTGATTACTGAGTGGCCACCCTGCTGGATCCCTGTTACAAGGACAATGTGCCTCCCTTAATTCCGTCACTGAAGCGTGATTGGAAGAAGCGCGACTACAAGCGCACGCTGGTAGATGCACTGCTGATGGCACTCACACCTGACACCGTGGGCTCAGTGGAAGCACAAGCCTAAAGCAGAGGAGGAGGAGGAAGAAGTCACCAACGCAGCTTGGTCACCGCCCGCACCTCAGAAGGCAGGGTTATCATGGCCGAAATGTGGAAAAGCTTTGTCACCACGTCACAACAAACAGCACCACCAGCAGAGATGGAATGTCTTAGCAAGAGGCAGTATTTCAGAAAAATGGTGGAACAGTATCTGTGCACACGCCTACACGTACTGACTGATGGGTCTGCCCAGGGTCGTAGCTACAAGGGAAGCAGGGATAGTGGCTTCTTTTGGGCCCTGACCAAGAAGGGGCCCATCCAGAAGGAGGAGGACTAAAAGACTTTGTCAGGGCCCCCTCAACAGTATTATACAATGAAAGGATATACAGTGGCAGTATAGACAGTGTTGAAAACGGATGGAACAGTTGCCAGGCCTAGTCTGAGAGCGCGATCTTTAGTAGCCACAGGAATGGGGGCAGTATGAAAGGAAGGGGTTGTGAAAAAATTAATGGGGGTGGGGGGCCTCATTCAAAAATTTGCTGTTGGGCCCAGTCATTTCTAGCTACACCACTGGGTCTGCCGCATCTAACTTCTGGGTCTCCAAATTGGCGAGATGGCCTCAGCTTCACCTTTACACCTTGGAGGTGCTGGCCTGCCCTGCAGCCAGTGTATTTCCTGTACTTGTGTTTAACACTGAAGGGGACGTTATCACAGACAAGCGCAGCCGCCTGTCCACAGCCAATGTGTTCATTAAAATGAACCACTCATGGATCCCACAGGACTTATGCAGAATAGACATGTGTACCGGCCTCACCCAACTATTGCTATACTCCAGCGCACTTACTCTTTGTTTTCTTTTTTATATTTCCTAATGTTTTGGGGTCTACCCCAATTTATAAAAAAAAATAAGAAAACAAAACACATTGTTGTTGGTGACTGCCTTTGTGTTCACAGCCAAAAAAGGCTTTATATGAGGCAACAATGTAACTGGCAATTGTAA
Source organism: Bufotes viridis (assembly GCA_033119425.1). Taxonomy (NCBI): domain Eukaryota; kingdom Metazoa; phylum Chordata; class Amphibia; order Anura; family Bufonidae; genus Bufotes; species Bufotes viridis. The sequence continues at coordinate 10,731,966 of CM065590.1, forward strand.
TGAACTAAGTTCCCTGTCTGTTATGCAGTGCAGGGGTACTTTGAAAGAAAGAACAGGTGCAGATCAGCCAACAATCTGAAGGCCACCTAATTTGCGGAATATATTGCCCAGTCAGGTATGCAGGGCAGGGGTACTTATGGCCCAAGAATGTAACATACGATTTTTACAAATGTACCTCCCTGTCACCTATGCAGAGAAGGGGTTTGTATACAGCAAAACTGGCAAAATGTCACCCAATAATGTAACAGACGATTTTTACAAATTCACCTCCCTGTCACCTATCTAGCACAAAAGTGTGTTTTATTATAGCACCAATGTAAATGCAGTATGTTACGGTTGTAATGCAAATTTGCTATCTAGCACAAAAAATTGCTTTTTATAGCAGCAATGTAACTGCAGTATGTAACATTTTAATTGGACTTTCAGAGACGCAGCATAGCCCGTAAATTTACTATCTTACTTTTACTAGCAAAAAAGTGTGCTTTTTGATATCAGCAAGGTAATTGCAGTATTTAGCAGTTTTATTGGACTGTCAGGTATGCAGTGCTTGTTGCAGACAGATAAAAAATCGCTTTAGGTCTCCAAAAATGTGAAAGACTAATGTAATTGAATAATTTTCACTGCCAGGTATGCACTGCAGGTCGCAGGGTACTTGACTAGCCAAAAAGGGAATTTGTCCTGCACTGTCTACCAGAACCGAATTAAAGTAATGTCCCTGGCACACATGCAGTTCACATGCAGTTGCAAGGGCACTGCACTGCAAAATTGCCACCGACACCCACCAAACTAGCAGATGGATAAAAAACTGATTTTTCAGTGTCTCTGGGCTCAGGGCTGGGTACAAAACTGTAGCAACACCACCAAGTTCAACAGAATTCTTCCCAAATCTCTCCCTCACAACAGTAGCATCCTATCCCTACACTGAGAAGAGCAGAGTGACGTGCGGCGCTACGTGACTCCAGCCTATACAGAGGCTGGGTCACATGCTGCACTTGGCCAATCACAGCCATGCCATAAATAGGCATGGCTGTGATGGCATCTAGAGCAGACTAGTAAAACGCTGGTTGATTGGCTTCCTGCATCCTTTAAAAGCTCAAGAAATCGCCGTACACCAAACGCAAACCCGAACTTTTGCGAAAATGTCCGGGTTCGGGTCCAGGTACCAAAAACCCAAAAGTTCGGTATAAACCTTTATAAACTTTACAGTTCGTGTTTGCTCAACCCTAGTCATAAAGCCTTCCTCAAGCATATTCAAACTGAATGAAGTGAAAAAAAATATATATATATATAGGTAAGGCTGCCAGTGTTTGTGGGCAGAGCTAAGGTCTCCCCTTCAAATATCGCTCTCCCTCCCCCTTGGATCATGCACTCCGATACTACATCTGGGGTTCTCCTTTCATGCGCGCTGTCACCTCGTGTAGTACTCTTGAGGACACGCCACAGGTAAGCACGAGCGGTGTCTCTTCTTCATGTTCAGGCCACAAGGGGTAAGTGCGATCACATACTTGGCCTCCCTGCTTCCGCCTCTCTCACTACCACCTCTCCACCACGGGTCCCGCGCGATCCCCTGGCGGCTCTGACAGATCCCCTACATTGCCCGTGGCAGGCCATCACACGCTAGTCCAGCGCCCCCTCCCCCCCTAGAGCTTTGCTCGGCGGCCGGCCCACATGCTGCAGGGCTATCGTTCGGGTCCACAGGTCCGTGGCTGGGTTTTCTCTTGGTGGCCATCCAGATACACGCGCTGCCGCTACTATGGGTTCGCGGTGGGCTTGTTTTTCCCGCCTGCGTGCACATGGCAGACGGCAGTGCTCAAGGATATGTCTCTATGGGCTCCATGTTTTTCTACATATATTGTATGGGATCACTAGTTTCATTGTTCTGCTGGAGGCGTGAGTTGGTTTGGTCATTGTGGTTGCACAGTAAGCCCAAGTTACTTCAGTGTGTTGTGAAATTACGGATAGTGGAATAGAGCCCTTGTATATTATAAGCTATAAGTGCTGTGTGCATGTACTGAGATACACCAATCTTAAAACATACAAAGTTCCTTGGCCCCGTCATGTCCATTATAAGTGGAGGTATACTTGTTATTGCATTCCTCAGCCATGGTTTTGTGACTGCCCTGCTTACGCTGCTTGTCTACCAGCAGGTCAGTGCATGGGTTCGGACAGTGGAGCGTGCTCATCACGTGCGCACGCGCTCCTCTGTCATTTCCGCGTCACTAAGGTTTCATGCTAAAACCAGTGAGAGGAGTTCCCCCTCCTCCTCGTTCTACCTTCGCAGGGGTGTGGCTCGCTCTTAGGTTTTAATTTAAAAAAATAATATATATATATATACTTTTATTCTCATGGTATTTCACGGTTTTGAGGCCAAGGCCTGATAATAGTGTACTCTTATGTATTTTATGCTCAGGCTCTCCACAGGGGTCCGCTGGTTACAGACTTCAGCATCTGCAGCTCTTCTACGGATTGTTGGTTCAGTAGGTATCAAGCTTCGGCTGTTTTGTTCAGAACCATGCGCCGCAGGTCTCTAAAAAAAAGAACCCGTTTTTCTCCCAACTGCAGATCCTGGTCTGAGTGTTGGTGATTCTACAGTGCTGTCTGGTTTAGGCTGTCATTTTTGGGATTTAGCAAGGTAGGTATTCTGACTCAGCACCTCGTGTTGTTCAGTCTTTTTCTTCCATTAACCGGCCTGCAACGGGCAGGCCGCTCTATACTCTTTCCTGCCATCCTGAGGCGTTCAGGCGGCGCACTTCTGCTGCTGGCCTGAAGCATTCAGGTCCCTACTACTCTCTCGCTCACACTCTGCTCGCTCACTCTTGATACATTCAGGTTACTCACTACTCACTCCTTCGGCCTGAAGCGTTCAGGCTACTCAATGCCTCTCCTCCTGCCTGAAGCGTTCAGGTTCCCTACTCTTCTCCTCTGCCTGAAGCGTTCAGGTTCTCCCCACGCTATACTCTGCCTATCGTATCTTCTGTTCTCTCCATTCACTCTTGCTTGGTTCGGGTTGCTCTCCTCCACTCCTCCACGGCTGCAGGATCTGTCCCAGCCGGGCGTGTGGTTCTCTCAGTCACCTGCCTGAGGCGTTCAGGTGGTCCTCTGCTCATCTCCAGGCCTGAAGCATTCGGGTTCTTTTCTCTCCCTTTCTCAGTATCCTCTAGGTTGTCCTCTCTTGCTCCCAGCATTCAGGTAATTCATTCCTGTCCTTCCCCATGTCTCACGGTATTCCTTTGGGCCGGGGCATTCCGATATATTTTCTGTTCCTGCATGGAATCCGTCATGTTCCAGAATATCCTGTTTACGATGCATTCCAATATTTTTAGTCCCTAGTGCAAGTTGGGATACCCCGCCAAGTAACGCCCGAAGGGCCAGTCCTTCAAGTTCACACCCGCAGTTAAGTGCCTATCCTTGTTTCGTGTAATCATCATCTTTCGGGCAGGGGTCACCTTCTGCCTGCACAGATTCCTGCCAGGCGTCGTGTTTTGTTAGTTTCCCTTCTTATTCCAGGTCTAATCCGTCTGCCACAAGAAGGGGTGTCCACAGGCATGTCTCAAGCTTCAGACCTGGATGACGCTCTGTCCGTCCTGGGCACCTTTGTTTCCGGCCAAGGTGGACCCGAATCCCTCCGGAGATGGACTGTGCCAAAGCGTATCGCGGAGTTGAACAGGAGAGGCATCCGGCATCCTTCTTCGGCCAGGAAAGCTGAACTGTAAAGGCTGCTCATGACGGACCCGGTTCTTTAGAAGGGGAAGCTTCACTCCATCTATCCAGCAGTCCCTGGCCCAATTACAGGCCACCATGGATTCCCTAGCATCCTCGGTCGCAGACATCAGAGCCAGGGTGGTCGAGTTGGAATCTAGACTTCGGTGTCATCCCAGGTGGTTGAGTCAACCGCCGGATCGTCACTCTTACAGGCACTAGCACCAGGTTCCATTCCAGTTCCGGTCATCGCCCCAGCCTACTTTGTCCCGGACAACATCAGAAAAGACATGGCTTGGCTTTTACGACTACCATTGTTTGTTTTCGGCCAAGCCTGCCGCCGCCCTAGCTCAATTCCAGTTTATTACCAGTTGGGCCAACCTGGATATGGAGCTGTTTTGTCAGCACTTCGCCGGCCTCAGGGCTCCTAATTGTTCGACATTTCAGTCGATTTTCCATTCGGCCGAATGGTGCCCTCAGGCGGCCACTGCTCTACACGATAGGGCCACTCCCGGTACCTCCGGGCCCCACGCACCACGACTGCCACTGACAAGCTAGGGAGACCCATCATCTACCTTGCCAATAGCCAAATTTGCAACAATTTCAATTTCGGTAGTTGCCTCTTCAGTGGTTGCAGGACCCTCTATGTTTGCTCTATATCTTTTAGGGCACACCCCAGGTCCACTTGACCCAAAATGTTCAACAAGCAGGCATGACTAGCCGACATTGACGTGACCCTTCTAGCCACACTGTTAAGGGGCACCACGACCCTTGGTTTGTGGATTTCCTGCTCACAGGTCTCACCAGCGGCTTTAACACAGGCATGGTGGCGCTTCCCCATTCCAACTGGACATGTGACAATCTTCTTTCAGCAATAAAAGACCCTTCTGCTGTCCAGGAGCTTCTTGACGCTTGAAGTTAACAAAGTTTTTTGTTGGGTCCTTTCGATCACATTCCTTTTTCTCGGTGGCGCATTAACCTGATTGGAATTGTAACCAAAAAGGTTCAAATAAAAGAGATTGATCTATGACCTCTCAGCTCCTCATGATTCCGTCGTCCCAAGCATCAACTCTTTAATACCATCAGAGGAATTCTCTATGAGGTATTCTTCCATTGACAAAGCCATTACACTTATCCTTAGGGCCGGCAGGGATGCTTAGTTATCCAAAACGGATATCTCCGATTCCTTCAAACTACTGCCAGTCGCCCCGCAGTTATGGCAATATTATGGCATTAAGTGGGAGAAAAATTTGTATTTCGCTAATCGTTTAACATTTGGCTCTAAAAGCACCCCGTGGTTATTTGATCAGTTAGCGCAATCCTTACACTGGATGCTGGTCCACCACGGTGACACGCCTATGATCATCCACTACTTGGATGACTTCCTCTTCATAGAGCATCCGCAGCACCATGCCTCAGGCCTCGCTACCCTCCTTAATCTTTTCTCATCGCTACAGGTGCCCATATCCCAGGACAAGACAGCAGGGCCCGCCACATCCATCACCTTCCTGGGAATCATCTTCGACTCCGGCAGACTCGAAGCTCGACTGCCAGAAGACAAGTTGGCACAAATCCGCACCACGGTCTCCGAGGCGTTAGCCTCTTTCCAACTGTCCAAGGTAGAGCTCCAATCCCTCTTGGGCAGATTGAATTTTGCCATGAGGGTCATGCCCCAGGGCCGGGCCTTTATATCCCGTCTGATCGCACTTCTTCCGTCAGCTCCAGAGTCAGACAGCATCATTAGCTGGATAGGCAGGCCAGAACAGATTTACACATGTGGAGCAATTTCTTGTCCACCTAGAACAGGGTGAGTTTGTTTGTTCCACCCCCTCATCCGCCAAGGTTTTCTTCGACGCTGCAGCCTCCTTTGGCTTCGCAGCCATATTTAGGAGTCATTGGCTTGCAGGGCATTGGCCGCCCCAGATTAGTACAGATCCACAAGCTCTCAGGTCTTCACCTCTTTTGGAGATTTACCCAATTGTGGCAGCGGCTCTGACTTGGGGCCACTTGTGGGCCAATTCCAGTATTATGTTCATCACTGACAGCCAGGACTTAGTGGACATCCTCATCAAGGGCAGAGCCAAATCCCCAAGAATCATGTCCCTGCTACGCAAGCTGGTTTGGCTGTCCATGGTGCATAACTTCCATATCACATGCTCACATATACCAGGTACCAGGTTTCAATCTCCATGCCATTTTCCAGGTAATTCCAGAGGCGGACCACACAGGAACCCCAGTTCTGAAGTTCAGCAACCTGGTAATGGATTGACGTCACTGGTGTCAGCTGCCAAGGACCTCATGCACCATCCTCTCTCAGTCAACACGGCCCGGAACTACCGCACCGTTGGAATTTGCCAGTGACCATCCACAAGGCAACACAGACTTTACGTCTTACATCATGGCCTTCATGGCCCACTGCCACGTTAATCCTCAAGTTGTCTTCGAATACCATTCGGTTGTATCTAGCAGGAATACAACATTTCTTTTCCATACAGAACCCAGAGCATAGATCGGTTTTCACGTCGCAGGCCGTCAGAGCTACACGCAGGGGTATCGGAAAAAGCAGCAAGGATACTTCCCTCCTCAAACAACCTATATCCGGGGAACTCTTCAGGAATTTTTTGGCAGCCCTAGACGGAAATCCTTTTGGCCCAATTATCAGTTCAGTCATCAGGGCCGCCATGTATCTCAGCTTCTACGGCTTCTTGCGTCCAGGCGAATTTTCCGTCAATTCACAAAGAGGTCTGTACCTAAAGAAACAACAATTATTGTGGTACCAGGACCACTTCATTCTGAGCATTCCATCTACAAAGACGTCACAGACAGGCCCTCCAACTAAGATCCGGTATTTTCCTACACAGAATGCATGATGCCCAGTCCTGGTGCTCCGGCACCTATTAACTCTTTTACAGGCTTCAGCTCCAGACTCCCCGTTACTTCCGTTCCACGGCAAACCGCTATCCACCCATCAATTTGTGGCGCATATCCGTTCACTAGCCGCTGGATTGGGGCATGAACCCAAGACCATATCAGGGCACTCATTCCGCATCGGTGCCGCCTCAGCCGCCTCCAAACACAAGACTCCTCCTCACATCATTAGGCACATGGGTAGATGGAGGTCGGCTTGTTTCTCCAGGTATATCCCCGATCCGCAGTCAGAAACTCGGGAAGTGTTTCAGTCTTTGGCTTTGTAACTCTCATTAAACTTGTTATTTACCTACTCCGAGTCTAAGGTTTTTGCCCTCTTTTAGGTCCGCCCACGATGCTTGGCTCCAGGCACACCCCAGCCAGTTATTGTCAAATCCCTTCAGCATAGTCCTTTGGTCCGTCGATCTGGCCACAAATAGGTAAGGCTGCCAGCAGCCTGTGTTTGTGGGCAGAGCTAAAGTCTCCCCTTCAAATATCGCTCTCCCTCTCCCTTGGGTCACGCACGCCAATTCTACCCCACCCTCCCTTCCCTTCTCCAAGTACCTCTCCATTTTCTCTACCAGAGTGGGCCATCTTTTAGGTCCGCCCACGATGCGTGGCTCCAGGAACACCCCAGCCAGTTATTGTCAGGTCCCTTCCGCATAGTCCTTCGGTCCGCCGCTCTGGCCACAAATATATATATATATATATATATATATATATATATATATATATATATTGTGGTAAGGTGCAGGGTGCCGTCGTAGATGGCAGGTACGTGTCACCGAGGTTCATAGCCTCGGTGAGGTAAGAGCCGTTTGTTGATGTCAGTAGCAGGTAGTGCTACTGACACAGTTGCTAAATAGCGTGGCTGCAAAGCCGATCCGGGCCGGCTCTTACCGGGAGCAGCTAAAGTGTAGGGTGGGTGGCTGCTCTCACGACCCAGT